>VMKM01003439.1:0-36720 GCA_008360985.2 Macquaria ambigua | reverse complement strand
GACAGAGACAGACAGAGAGAGAGACAGAGAGAGAGAGACAGACAGACAGACAGACAGACAGACAGACAGACAGACAGAGAGAGAGAGAGACAGAGACAGAGACAGACAGAGAGAGAGAGAGACAGAGACAGAGACAGACAGAGAGAGAGAGAGAGAGACAGAGACAGAGAGACAGAGACAGACAGAGAGAGAGAGACAGAGCTGCAGAATTGATGGGAATTCTAATAAAAGTGCCACCTTTCACATTATACAATGTCAATGGATCCATTGTGAACATAAAAATATTGATCAGTGCATCCAAAATACTTCACTACGCAGCTGAATCCTTAAAAGAATCAATAAAGAATAGCCTGAGGGTTCTTACTGCAGCAGGAGGCGCTGAGCAGATATACAGTATCATTCAAACGTGCAAACTTACACATTTGAGTTTGTATGTCTAAACTCTGTGCTTACAGGATCAAAGTTTCTGTCTGTAAACTCGTTCTTTTAAGTCTGAACACCCAGTTTTGATCTGACTTCTACCTGATTGTTTTCCTCACTTATAAAAGTCGTCCTGAAAATGGACAAACTTGTAAAACAGAGTTTACAGGCAGAAACGCTCAGAGACATGTTTATAGCTTCAAACTTAAATGCAGAAGTTAACAAAACTCTTGACTGGCATCATTCCACCATAATGTGCTGATTCAGATTAGAGCTTCACAGCTAATATTCAGATTTAATGTTTGCACAGGAAATGATGCGTGTTGAATATGGAAGCTCATTAGCAGCTAACGTAGCAGCAGGGAGAGAGACAGGTGGTGTCTCCTGTAACTCAGAGAATCGTCTTCTCATGTTTCAGCGTTTGATGAGCAGTCAGGCGGACTTCAGTCTGAAGCTTCAGTACAATTCACCCTGATAGAGACGAGATCCATGAACCTCAATTCAAAGCTGAGAGAACAAGCTGAAAAACTGAATCAATCCAAGAGATTCACTGTAATGTTTCAACGTTAGCAGGAAACACGACTAATTTAAAGAGTCTGAAGAGAAACAAAGTTTAACAGAGAGGAAGATAAAATGTCTCTGCTCAACTATGACATGAAAAATTTGCCCTCAAAAGTGAAAGGTGAAGACAAACTGCTCACTGGTTCATCACATTTCACCAGGTTCTTTTATGTGCAAATTGAACATGTGCATAAAAACAGGTGGATGGAAACGCTGTTATTCACGTTTATCTGACAGCTTTAGTTGTTATGGTGACCTCAGTCTGGTGCTGATGAATAAGACCTGGAAGAAAAGGTGGAGAAACAATCTCATAATGTTCCTGAGAAAGAGTTGAAGAATCAACACGACTCTAAAAGTTCCAGAGCACAAAGTTAGTCAACAACAGGAACACACATATTTACTGCCTGCTTGGTTTCATGCGTAAATTCAAACTTAATGTTGGAGTATCCTAATTAGGCATAAAAATGAAGAAATCAGAAGCTGCATGGAAGGAAATCAATCTAAAGCCTGGAGCTGAGACAAGGTGGATGAAGGACACAGAGGAAACAACATCTGGCTGCAGCTCTGATGATGAAGATGCAGCCGTTATTCAGTGTTTAATGTCCGTACTGGATTTTAGATCAAACTGTACAGATCTGATTATTTTGAACAAACGTCCACAGAGACTGAGAACGACTCTGTTATCATCTGTGAAGCTGAAGGCTGCTGGAGCTGATATTCTCCTGCGTCCTAGAACTCCACTGCTGCCCAAAATCTATTAAAAACATGAAAAAACTGTTCTGCTGCACCGAGTCTCAAATAAACAACAAGCCTGGCGAAAAACATTGGGGGGGGGTGATTACCTGTACTCAGTGTGCGAAATACGGGGGGGTTAAAGGTTAACCATTAGGACCCCCCGAAGACGGCAAAATCAAATCGAGGGGGTCTCAAAATTAAGCTAATTATTTACTATTTATCTGTATTGTA
This sequence comes from Macquaria ambigua, assembly GCA_008360985.2. Taxonomy (NCBI): domain Eukaryota; kingdom Metazoa; phylum Chordata; class Actinopteri; order Centrarchiformes; family Percichthyidae; genus Macquaria; species Macquaria ambigua. The sequence goes on along the minus strand of VMKM01003439.1, from coordinate 34,773 downwards.
AAAATGTATTTTTATGTTTAAATATTGAAAGGTGAGCAGCGACACAGAAAATGTGACTGATGACAGTGAACAGGAAGCTGATGTAGCAGCAGCTGCTGACGTGGTTACCGGTGCCGGTAACATTTGGTGTTGTAGCAGAATAAATCAATAAATATGCTGTAGATTTCAACAACGAGACTTCCATCAAGTAGAAATCCATGAAACAGATCGACTCTGTTGTTGTACTGATGGAAATGGACATTAAATGTATAAAGACTAACAGGTAAACAAGGAGGAAGAGCTGGAAATTAAAACAGGAAACGGGAAGGACTGACTGACATCAACGCAAACAGACGTTAGAAATAAATCCTGTTTCTGATCATCTGTCAGCAGAGAGGGGCCTTCACTGCTCCTCAGACTGCAGGAAAACTGAGCCACGCACGCACGCACGCACAGTGTAGCTGGAGCTGGAGGGAAGCTACAGTCTCTGCTGCTGTATTCACAATGAGAGTGTGCTCAGCCACATTCAGCAGAGGTGTGTGTGTGTGTGTGTGCTGATTTACTGTGACAAGTCACCTTGCTAGGAGCACATAAACACACACAGACACACAGATTCAAATTTCAGGGAAGGGCTAAGGGCAGAGAGGGGTGTGGGTGTGTGTGTGTGTGTGTGTGTGTTTCCAGACAGAAGCTGCCTGGTCAAAGTACAGCTGCTGTTTGGATCCAACACAGACTGTAATGAGACAAATAACTCAAAATCAGCCGTCAACATCGGTGTGTTGTGCGGTTCGCTACATTTGGCCAAATAAAGATGACAACATTTTAAGAAACAATCTAATGTTGTTTATTTAATATTTCTGATTTTAGCAGCCTTTAGCGACAAACACCATTTCCCATCAGCCCACAGACCAGAGGCTGAAACACAGAGAACGTGAGTCGAGGCAGAGGAGAAGTTTTTAGACGGCAGAGATTACAGATTAAAAGTTGGAAAGACGACTCTGGAGGAGAGCGGTGGTGACGCAAGTTCCCGCGCTGCCACGCAACACACATTTTCATGGGAGCTGAAGTTTTTGTATGGTCACAAATGAAGACAGAAGAAAGAAACTCTAAATGAAGTTAGACAGGAAGTGACTTCTCAAGCATAAGTAGAGCTGAAACGATTAGTCAATTAATCAATTAGTTGATTATTACTCCAGCACTGATGAAGTGTGCATCTTGTTAGCACAGTGTTATTGTCAGTATGAAAAGGTTTCGGGGTTAATTGTGCAGTTCGGTTTAGTAAAGATGAGGTTTAAAGTGGACGAGGATCAATGAGAGTCCTCACAAGTATAGTGATACAAACACATGTTTGTGTGTGTCACTGTGTGTACTGAATAATGTCCCCACACAGAGGAACAAGGTGACAGCAAGGTGAGGCATGCTTTTCACTTATCTTTCACACACACACACACACACACACACACGGTTCTCTGTTGACATTTCTACACACAGAGAAACGCACAAACAACAGACGCAGTGTTTACTTCATCCAGAGGTCGACGGCAGTAAAACACTTCAGTGTTTCTATTTTTGATCCACTGAATTTCAGAGGAATATTTTATTTTCAGCCACGCGTGCTGCATCTGTCTGTCTGTCTGTCTGTCCACACTGAACCATCTCAGCTATTATGGGATGGATTGTGATGAAATGTGCTTCATCGTTCATGTTCCCCTCAGGATGAACTAATAACTCTGCTGATCCTCTGACTCTTCATCTAGCGCCATCATCAGGTCAACATGTTAATGTGTCCAACACTTTGGTTTATGACCAAATACCTGCAGAACTACAGACATTCCCATCAGCCTCAGCTGCACTCTGTGTTTACTGCTAACTAGCTAATATTAGCATGCTAAAATAAGATGGTGAACATGGTAAACATTATACCTGCTAAACATCTGCATGTTAGCAGTTTGATTGAGAGCATGTTAGCATGCTGATGTTAGCATTTAGCTCAAAGCCCCGCTGTGTCACAGTGCAGCCTCACAGAGCTGCTAGCATGCTGCAGACTTGTGTTTAACTGTTTGTTTACTGACAGTAGGAGTTACCTTCTAGATTCAGATTCCAAATGTAAATCTATGCACGAGTTTATCTGTGTTCTATGTTCTATGTTCTGTGTACACTGAATATAAGACGACCCTGATTATAAGATGACCTTGTATTTTTCAAATGTAATTTCCAGAAGACAATATTGTCTTATATTTGTGCCAATATGTTAAAAGGCTACATGCTGATGGTGGCCAAGTGGTCAAAATGCATTCCATAAAAGTGCAACTTCCCTGGTTCTAGTTCACTGTCCCCTTGTTCCCTGCCAGTTTGTCTGCTATAAACTGTCCAATAAAGGATCTTAACAGAGCGGATGTTCTAGATTCATCATCACTGTGTTTCAAACTAACAAGGCTCAGCTCCACCTGGAGCAGCTGAGGACACTGAACACCTGGGAACAGTCCAAACCACAGAAGCTGAACAGCAGCATGGAAACAAAAATCTGTCAGCTGATTCATTTTAACAACATCAGGGACAGACAGACAGCTGCTTCTCCTGATTTAATATTTCCTGCTGGGATTACAGCCGACACACACACACACATGCACACGCAGTCTGAGAGTGTGTTTGTGCTGCTAATGTAACTGACAGTAATAGTAATGTGCCATGGAGGGTGAAATAGGACAGAAACAGGGGTTACCTGTGTGTGTGTGTGTGTGTGTGTGTGTGTGTGTGTGTGGCAGCAGGATTGAAGCCTGAACTCGAGTGGAAAAGCTGCTGGAGATAAAACAGCAGCAGCACAAACCATCGGCTCTCCTGTTCCTGCTGGTTCAATCGGAAATCCCTAAACCTGTGCGACTCTGTGGGTGATCTACTCTACATGTCTGACTCGCTGCAGTAGTCTGGTGAGTGTTCCTGTAGTCTAATCCAAACTAGTCGGACTCACAGGAAGTAGGCTGTGGGTTCACTCTCATCAGCCCAAAAAAAACAACAGTAAACTATTGAGTGGCTGGCAAAATCTGAACACTCACTGGGAATTTGGCTGGTGGACAAAAAAGTTAATTTTGCACCATGATTGGGCCGATTAGTTGCAATTCTCCTCCCCTTCTGCTATCTGCATGTTACCGTTTTGCAGGGGTGCCGCCCAAGACGATTGTGATTGGTAAATGGAAATGAATACAAACAAGCATGTATACCAGAATGATCGTGTGTTCAGCCAGACCTTTCTCTGTAAAACCAAGTGTGGAGAGGTCTGAGTATGCGAGACTAAATCTAATCTACCCGAGCGTACACACATTAATATAACATCCAGATATTTCAGAAAACAGCACTCTGAGGTGGAGCAAGGAGAACAGGTTTCTGAAAAGGTTTATTAAAAGGCTTTTAATAAACCTGTTCTTGCTCAGAGTCCTGATGATCATGTTTTTCACCTTCAAGTGTGCTTCAAGGCTCCCCCTGCATGTGAAACTGATTGGGCACTCAGTTTGTGTGTTTATTTAAAGGTTTTTACAGTTTGGAGACTGAGAGCAGAATCACTACCAGTGATCTCAAACCTCAGCAGGAGGTGTTGTTGGTTGTGAGGAAAGACTGAACTCTTTGTCCTCTGTCTGTCCGCTCGAAAGAAAGAAGGTAAAAAAGAGACTGAATAGAGAGCTGAACAGAGCAGACTTATCCTCCGTCAGTGTATGTAGCAGTGCTGCAGTGGCTCGTGGAGGTCACTGCAATGCAACAGTAGCTTAGCCTGCTGCTGCTGCACACACGCACGCACAGTTTCCCAGAGGAGGTGGCATTAATCTGCTACCTACACTGCCTGGACTGGTCCAGTTAGCAGCAACAGACTGAAGGCAGCAGAGTTTCTGTGCAGAGAAACAGAAACTGCATCAGCTCCAGTATCACCAGTAACAGCATCAGTACCAGTTTAGCACCAGTATAACTACCAGTGTCTCCACTGCCCTGAGACGTCACCATGTAGCGCCAAGCGACAGATTAAAGGACCAACAAGTCCTCCAAGTTTTCCCATGACCTGGTTAGGTTTAGGGAAAGATCTTGGTTTGGGTTGAAACAGCGCCCTCTAGCAGCCATAGTAATTATGGCAGGAACAAAGGAGGAAGTCAGGTGGTGTTGTCCACAGAGGGAGGAGATCGGGGTGGATGAGATGACAAAACGTCGGACTTGAGATCTTGCTTTGTTTCCCGTTTCCATCCGTGAGTCAACATTGGTTTCTTTTAATCATCGTTCCCTAAACTCAACCACATGTTGATTATTGTAACCATGATGACTAAAGTCCCATAACCTTAACTAGGTACTTATTTTAACCCAAACCATGGTCTTTCCTTAAACCTAACGAAGTCATTTTTGTGCCTAAACAAAACCTTAACACTTAGGCTATTAAGTACAGCATATGGGATATTTTCTAGCGTACAGAAAAATGATGTCGTCCTGCTGATGGTGGCATGGCGTCAGATCAGAAAACACTTCTATGTGTCGTTCTAGACGGTATGGACAAACAACTTCTTTTGCTGTTTAATTTGGAGGACTTGTTGGACCCGAGAACGCCTCTGGATTCTGGACCTGGAGGATGTGGCGGGGCAGAAGGAGCTCTGGTCTACTTTGGTGAGTCTGCTGTCACAATAGCCTTTTTTAAGATCCCACAATACTACCGTAAAGAAGAGCCATCATTTGGCCGGCTTTGCTTATTTGCTTACTTGAAGAGGCTGAATAAAAGGGGCTAAAGTCACAGACCTGGGTAAGGGGCAGAAAATGGATGGATGGAAGGTGCACAGTAACATGGCAGACGATGGAGACACCCAAAGGTTTAAAGGATTGCTGTGTTTGTGCAGGCAGAAGTGCTGCAGTACTGTTTTTGCTTCACAACCTCGTATCACTCCAATCCAGCCAATCATTTTCACAGCATGACATTTTGGCTTGTCATAGCAGGAAAAGCACAGGTGAAACACATTTCATTAACCATGGCTCAGTTCCAGCGAGTGTCCCGGTAAGCTGTGACAGTGAGCCAACATGCACAGTACCAGGACCCTGGAATTACCTTGCCTAAATGGGATGCAGTCGATTTTAATGTTATCAATTACACCTGTGCTTTTCCTGCAATGATGAGCCAAAATGTCTGCTGTGAAAAAGGTGTATGAAGTACAGGCTGTGAAAATGATTGGGTGAATTGGGGTGATATGAGGTTGTGAAGCACCTGTGAAAAAAACAGAAATGGCACTGCAGCACTCCTGCCTTAAACTGATAAACTGAGAGACGCAACTAAGAGTATGATACATTTTCCATCTGACTTATTTATGTTAATGATTCATTAACATTTGCTTTAACACCTGAGTCAGCTCTATTCGCTGAATGAAGACAGTGAAATGTGACTGAAAGCTCTGAAAGCTGGAAACCGGACCATTAAGCTTTGATTATTTTGATATATAAAGTATATTACTCCCAAAGGTCAGGAAGTTCTTCCATGCTCAAAACACTTAACTAAACCGAGAGAATGGATAACAGGACATTATGAAGTAAGGCTTGATCTATCTAACATTCAGAATAAAAGTTATTTTAAGAAAGGTTTTTAAATATTTTAAGGCACTATTTAATAGTCACAGCAGATAAATAAAAGCACAGACTAATAACAAAAATAGTGAATGAATTCCTCTTCGAATGTAAAGCACAAGTTATATTTCAAAACGCCTCTCCTAACGTGTAACATGTTCATGGATCCTCACATAAAAACAAGGCATTAACAGTCAAACAGGTCACTCTATAATGTGCAGCACACAGTAGAGAACGAGTGTTACTGTATTTTGTTTTCTGACACTGATTAGTGTCTTTATTTTTGTAATAATTAATTTAACCTACTATTATTTTTATTCATGCAAATAAAAAATATTTCACTTTGAACCCGACAGAAAAGAAAATACTGAGAGACACACAGAGACAGACAGACAGATGTACAACGTGTATGGTTGTGTTTGGCACATTTCTGCATCTGTGTGTGTTCACTGTGCGTGTGTGTGTGTGTGTGTGTGTGTGTGTGTGTGTGTGTGTGTGTGTGTGTGTGTGTGTGTGGGGAGACTGAATGAGTGATGCAGCGTCACCTGGGGAGCCCGCCAAGTCAATCTGTGCTAGTCATCACCAGCTACACACACACACACACACACCGAAAACACCTTGACCTGCACGGTTGAATGAATCGTGACATGCTGTTTGCTGTCTCACTGCACGCACGCACACACACACACACACACACACACACACCAAAGCAATGCAGCATAACCCTGATGTGTAGAAGTCTGTACCCACCTGTTTCTGTGTGTGTGTGTACTAAGCTAGAGGCAGACAGACATGCAGACAGGTTAAAGGTGACCTCTACCTGGACTCAATATATGCACACACACACACACACACACACACACACACACACACAGTCAGCCGTCTCATAACTCAGCTGTTCTTGCCGAAGCCGTGACTGACACTCGAGACACCACCAGATCACACACACACACACACACACAGTGAGAGAGCGTACTAACCCGGCGGCAACATCGTCCATACTTCAGTCTTCACACACACCGAGATAAATCCACATGTAACGCTGAGTGTGTGTGTGTGTGTGTGTGTGTGTGTGTCAGACAGAGAAAGAGTGTGTGTGTCGTCTCAGTTGCTGTAACGATATCCAGAAAACGAGATGTGTGTGTGTGTGTCAGCCGGCTGCTGTGATACTGAGGCAGCGAGCGACGAACAGCTCTGTTATACACTCCAACCTCGATTACTCTCTCTCTCTCTTCTCCCAGTCATCTCTGACTCTCTCTCTCATCATCATCTCTCTCTTCACCCTCCTCATGCTGCTCAACCTTCCCTACCTCATCCACCCTCTCTCTCTCTCTCTCTCTCTCTCTCTCTCTCTCTCCCCCTCTCTCTCTCTCTCCCTCTCCCCCTCTCCTCTTATTAAAATAAAGTAAAATATGTAATATGTAATATGTAATGTCACATGTGTAATATTAAATGTGTGTGTGTGTGTGTAATATTAAGTATTTTTTTTTTTGCATAATAAAATAAAATAATGTGTGTTTTTTGTGTGTGTAAATAAAATAATAAATAAAAATATTAAATATTAAATGCATCTGTGTGCATAAATAATGTGAAATTAAATGTGTGTAAAATAATGTGCATAAAATATTAAATGTGTGTGTGTGTGTGTGTCTTTTTTGTAATAATTAATAATGCATATGTCACATGTCATATGCATCATGCATAATAAATAAAACATGTAAATAATAATAATATTAATATTAAAATAATAATAAAATAATATGTAATATGCATGTTCATAATATGCATAAAATAACATATGCATCATAATAATAAAAATAAAATAAATAATAATGCATAAATAATATTAATATCATCATATTAATAAAATAAAATAATAATATGTAAATAATGCATCGTAGTAAATATGCATCATGTTAAAAGAAAATAATAATGCATCGTAATAAAATATGTATGTAAAATAATAATAATATGCGTAATGCATAAAAATAAAATAATAATGCATCATCTTCGTAAATAATGCATCATCAATAAATAAAATAAAATAATAATAATGATAAAAATAATATAAAATAATAATAATAAAATAATGTCATCTGCATCACGTAATAATAATAAAAATATCTTTTTTGCATCTTCATGTGCGTAATAATGTGCCTCTCTCTCTCCTCTCCCTCCCTCTCTCTCCTCTCTCTCTCCCCCTCTCCCTCTCTCCCCCTCCCCCTCTCCCTCCTCTCCAAATCTATTTTTCCTCCTCACTCTATGCCAACCCTCCTCCTGCCAAACACACAGTGAAATGGAAACTTACAGATTCATTACTGCCTTGTGAAGATGAATACATTTACAAATACAATCAATTTTCGTCACTGAACACTTACTTGACTTAGAGGATAATTCTGGTTCGTCACAACTTTGGTCTTTCGTAGTTTTAATCATTATTTCTATCAGTATTAATATGTTGTACTCACCAAGGTAATATCTGAGATCTGGGAACACAGTGATTCTAAAAAGAGGTCTGATGGGTCATGAAACAGAAGCAGTCAGACATTTCCTTAATAAACAATGAAGGATCCCTGGAACCTGCTCTAGGAGATCTGGATCCTTTTCAAAGACCACTGACCTTTGCAATAATCTTGGGACCCTCCTGGACCCACAGTGCCATGTGGCACATGTCAAGAACACCTTACAATACTCAGGAACACCCAAAACCTCCTTAGACTTCCTTCATCCTCCTAAAATGTGCTTAAAACTTGCGTAAAACTAGACACATACTTCTAGAAACTGCCAATTTTCACTTGGAAACCCCTTCTGAATCCCTGAAACCTTGTCATGGATAAGATGGAAGCCGTTCAAGAACTCCTGAATCCTCCGCAAAGACCCAAAGACTTCCTGAAAGATCTCTGGAACCTCTATAAGGACCTCTTGCCACAAATCCTATGAACAAAACCTTCCAACTTCCTCAAACTTCTGAAACCTCTCTCAGCCTTCTAAACAATACCTGGACCCCTTTAACCACCTCTATCTCCCTTTAAATTTTAATGTGTCCTTAGAACCTCCTCATGGATAACTGGGAAGCCCTACTAGGAGATCTGGTCCTTACCAAAGACCCCTCACTGTTGCAGGGATCTTGGGAACCTCCTAAAAACCAGAGATCAAGCCCAGAATCTCCTTACTTAACTCCTCTGACTCCCTAGCACTTTGTCATGGATAAGAGGGATGCCATTGGAAAGCTCCTTTACCCTCCACAAAAACCCCAAGACTTCCTCAAAGATCTCTGAAACATCCTTAAGGACCTCCAGTACCCATTAAGAATTCCACAGTCCTATTAACAAAACCTTAAAGCTTCTTCAGAGACTTCTGAACCCTCCTCGAAAACTCTCAGTGCAATGATTCCTGCAGTCTCAAAACTTCTGCACCCCCCTCATTGCCTCCTTCAACCTTCTCATGAATATTTAGGACATTATCAACCTCCAAAAAGATAAAAAATAAGCTTTAGTTTCCCTGGATCCCCCTAAGGACCCCTGGAGTTCCTGGAAGACCATGGAGCAGCTTCTCTGGGATACTTGGAACCTCCATAACATCTCTTCCCCTTTGCCTTAAAACTCCTAATATTTCTCCAGTGCCTCCTTCCAGTGTCTGGAACTCCTGAATCCTCTTCAAATACCCACTCTGGAACCTTGTTATGGGCTTCAAGTACACAATGACCCAGATTCTCTTCAAGAATCCCTAAAACCTCCTCCAAGACTCCTGCATCAACCTCAAAGCTCCATTCAGCCTTTTTTGTTTGTAACTTCATAACCTCCATAAAGTCCTCTAGAACCTCCAACAGGACTCCTGGGGCTTCAGAAAACCCTGGGTCCCCACCGTAAGAACCATTGCTTTAAACCCCTTGTCCTCGTAAGGGATGTCTGCAATTCCCATATCCTCTAATTTTCCATCTAAACTCCTAATGTGTCCCTAAAAACTCATTAGTGACAAAAAAGCCCCCCTGGATCCCCCTCAAACTCTGGAACTTTCTTAAGGCCAGTTCAGACCAAAGATTCGCGATGAGACGAGTTGAAACTTGCAACTACTTGCAACGTGCCGGTCTGCACCGTTCTGAAACCTGCCAGTTTACACCAAAGCGACGAGACAAGACGGCGTATCGTTTCCATAGCAACGACTCTTTGTACTTCCGTTGTAACTGCCAGCTTTTCAGGTGTTTTTTGCAGCTGAATATAATTTGTAGCATCTTAAAATATGAATGACGATAGTGATAGTGAGTTACTTGCTACAGTTGCATTTCTAGTATTGATGAAATGGCAAAAACATAAAAAACTGAGAGGGTCGAGAATTTGGAGCCGTCCAGGGGAGCTTCAACAGAAAACCCAGGGGGCTTATGCAAATTTATGCTGTGAACTTGAGACAGGAGATCTCCCCTCTTTTGTCAATGTCTCCCGTCTATTCCTGGAGTATTTCCGTCGTTTAGAGGAGTTGGTGTCGCCTCTAATCAGCAGAGAAAACACTAACTATCAGACAGCATTTCACCAGGTGAACGGCTGATGATAACGCTGCGCTCCTTGGCAACAGGCGAGCTACAGCCCAAAGATAGAAGAAGCTACATGACTGATTGTTTTACAAAAGAAAAGAGGGCAGATTCAACAATTAAACAAAATTAAAAGTATCCTCCTGACTCTGCCATAACAACTGCAGGCTACTCTATTTTTCTTGCTCTTGCTTTTTCATTAGTCATTTAGTACATTATTTCATTACTGTATTAATAATCAGTGTAATAAAGAAAGTAGGCTATACTTAATTGATGAGAAAGCTATAACAACCTGAGTGTTTGTAATTGCTGATTGGCTGTTGAAACATGTGATGTGCCTTACGTTCTAAAACCAGCCGCTGGCGATTTGACAAGCTGAGTCGCAGGCGACGCCATCAGCCGGCTGGAGTCGAGCTGAGACGGGCCGGTTCACACCGCTGCAACTTTTCCCCGGGACGTTCTAAAACGGTTTTGTCTCGTCGCGAATCTTTGGTCTGAACTGGGCTTTAAAAGCACCCATCAAGGTACTGATCAAGAATGACCCAGATCATCTTCAAGGATCCCGAAAACCTCCTCCAAGAATTCTGCATCCTCCTCAAAGCTCCATTCAACCTCTCCACATATGTTTGGAACAACATTAGCCTCAAAAAGTCCCCAAGAACCTCCACATATTTCCTTGGAACCTCCTCAAGGATTCCTGGAAGGCCTTGAGTCACCACTTTAAGAACCACTGAATTGAAGATTTGCATATTCAGATCACTCAACCTTCTCATGGATGCCCTGCAACCTCCTTAAACACCTCTATTTTCCACTTCTAGTATGTCCTCAGAACCACTTCATTAATAACAGGGGGCCCTGCTGGGACCCCTGGATCCTCCTCCTGGATCCTCCTCAAAAACATCTTTAGTTATTTCTGAAACTCCTTCATGATGACCTACAACCTCTTCAAGGATGCCTGCGACCTTCTGTGTCCTCCTCAGGGCCCCCCTTCAACCTCCTCATGAATGAATGGAGCATTGTTAATCTCCATAAAGACCCTAAGAACCTCCTGGAATTTCCCTGGAACCCCCTCAAGGACTCCTGGAGCGCCTGAAAGATGCTGGGTCCCTGCTCTAAAAACCATTGCTTTGAAGATTTCCATATTCAGCACACATAAGCAATAAACGTTCCACTCAATACAGACATGATGAGTGTGTGTGTGTGTGTGTGTGTGTGTGCGTGAATGTTGCAGCAATCAAAGAGGAGGGATGGAGGGCAGGAAACAGAGATGGAGACTAATCTGCATCAACACACACGCACACACACACGCACACACATTAATTCAGAGCAGTGTGTTGTGCTCTAACAGTCTATGGGGAGCTGATACAGGCAGCCAACTGTTCTATTATGATAGCTTATTGATCCAACACACACGCAGGACGCATGCACACGCACACACAAAATATAAATGCTTGTGTGAATTTGCAAAGACACACACACACTGATATGAACACATGCACATACAGGCAAAAACACCTAAATCTAGAGTGCACACGCGCGCACACACACACACACACACGCACACACACACACACACACACACACAGCAGTTCAGATCGTCCCCTCATCACCATTCAGACCAGCACCTCCCCTCTTCCTCAACATGACTCACAAATCAAACGAAACCATCACAGCGTCTGAGAGGAGCGAGCAGCCTCAATTAAGACCATTTACACACACACACACACACACACACACACACACACACACACACACACACACACACACACAGGTCTTTGTATCATCTCATCTCCTGCTGTTGTTTGGGACAGAGGGCCGGATGGAAGCTGGTCTGTGGTGAACTGGTTTCCAGCAGCAGTGGGCAGAGTGACAGACTGGGCTCGTCTCCACGAACTTAATATAAATGACTGAAATCTGTCCAGCCAGAGCCGTTTGCAGCATCTGAACTGACTGGAAAGCCACCATTCAGAGGGACTGCCTCATTTAATTTGGAGGAGCTGCTGCAGTCAGTCCAGTATTGTGAGGACTTTGGCCACAAGAACACTCAAAATAAAATATAATTTGTTCTCAGGAGGAGCTGGTGAGTCACACTGGGAACAAACACAACTCGCAAGTTATTTAAATGAGAAGTAACCGTCGGCCACAACTAAAAAACAGTGGAAGAAAATGAAAATACGCAGTCACACATCAGCATCAGTGTCTTTCAGAATGACCTATATGATCGTTACAAAAATGATTCATATGAGCATTTATCGATCTGCTACCTCTGTGGTTAAACACAGCTACTTGGTTGAGTAAGAGAACTAATGTGGTCATGATTAAAAGAAACCAAAGCTGACTGTTGGTAAGAGACGGGAAATGAACAGAGGTCTCCTGGAACATCCTCGTGGATAACAGGGAAGTCCATTTGACTCCAAGATCCTCCTCAAAAACCTCTAGACTTCTTCAAAGATCTCTGGAAAGAAAGAACCTCTTGTAGCCATCAAGAATGCCACATGCAGAACCTATTTACAGACCTTCACAATTTCTTCAGGAACTTCAGGATCCCTCTAAAGGATGCTCCAAACCTCCTTCACTTCCTAAAACACCTCTGTGTTTCCCTTTTAACTCCTCATGTGTCCAGAGAACCTCTTCTTGGCTAACAAGGAAGCTCTTTTGGATCCTCCTCATAAACCTTGAACCTCCCCAGTTATCTCTGGAGCCTTCTTAAGGACTGTAGGTACTTATCAAGGATTCAAGGATCCTGCAACCACCTCCTACAAGACCAAGACTTGGTAGGAGACGAGATGTGGACCCTGCTCTGTTGACCCATCTATCCACCTCTAGCTCTTATCTTAGAGGTTTTGTGGCACTATAACAACATCAGACTACTTCCTGTTTCACTTCTGAGAGAGAACAGTCATTATTCACACAACCACAAGAGGGCGCTTGTAAGAAAAACTTTGTTTAAAGCAAGTGAACAAACAACTGATGCTGCTTTTCTTACAGCTCAGTATCCCTCAGTATTACCTTCATATTGGACAATTCTGCACCTCACAGTTTTACATTCAGTGTCAATGCAGGAAGTAGTGAATCCTTTAGGTAGACAGAAGGACAGTAAGGGTGTGGAGGTCGGGGTGGTGGACAGGCGACAGCAGTCTGACTGTCATGCAGGAGACTTACAGTTTGCGTCCCGTAACACATGTAATTAACATTATCTTTTCTTTCTTTTTTAAACATAATCACAATGTCTTCCTTAACCTCATTTTGGTTGCCTAAATTTGCCATGACCATGATTTTTTTCTAACCTTAACCATGCCATAGTTTCCATGCACAGATATAGTAATTAGAAATCCTCTGTACGTAATGCAGAGTTTGGCAAAATGGTTCAATATCAAAGTTCATATCTAATAAAAAAGGATTGGTTTTACTGGTGAGGACAGTGTCTAAAGAACAGTCAGCACTCTTATTCTGACAACATTGTGAGACCTTTAAAGTTAATTAGGCAGATATTCAGTCAGTTCATATCCAACATGATCCATTTCAGATGGGATTCATCAAAGTTAGTTTTTTTGATCCTGAACACATTTCTTATGATCTTCTCTCGATATTTGCTCTATTATAATGATAAAAACCAGATTAAATGTGGACTCTGGTCTGGAGATGGCCCTGAGAAACAGAAACAGTTATTTCAGTCTATTGTTTTTCCTTCAGCAGGTGTGTTTGTCAGACTGTGGAGGAAGGTTTCTCCATTCAGCCGCTTCTACAAACAGCTTGTTAGTATCTGTCAGGTATAGTGACAGTACCTGCCGCTGTATCTGTGGCGGCTGCTGAACAAAAACAACTGACGGAAATAGAAAATGGGTCACTTTATCTTTAGATTTTATTTAGAAGATCAGGCTGAAAAGAAAATCATATGTGACAGAAAAAGCTACAGTGTCTACCTGCTACGTGTCTGTCGTTAGATAAACCAGTCATTATCTACAAATTGTACTTTTGAATGAACCCAAGGCAACATTATATGATCTTTTAACCTTTTAAACTATGCAGGACCCACCCAAGAGTTAATATTTCATAAACCTATTTTGTGTGGCCAAACATCGTGTAAAACCAATTTATTTAAAACTAACAGTTTCCAAAGAGACAAAATCTCTCAGACTGAACTTTGGGTGAAATGTGTCTAAAATGATGAACAAGACATCTAGAATATTTCCATTTGATGGAGTGGTGCAGCTATAAAAACACGCAGTCTTTGGTTTGAATAATTAAAGCCCCACTAACACTAACCCCCTCACCAACTACTGGATGGATTGACATGACATTTTCATGTTCCTGTCATGTTCACGTTCATGTTCCCCTCAGGATGAACTGTAATAACTCTGCTGATCCTCTGACTCTTCATCTAACGCCATCATCAGGTCAACATGTTAATGTGTCCAACACTTTGGTTTATGACCAAATACCTGCAGAACTAATGACATTCCCATCAGCCTCAGCTGCACTCTGTGTTTAATTAGGTTCAGGTTACTTTATTTGCACCTGTAGGTAGATTTGTTTTGCAGTTCAGAAAAATCATTAGCTAATGTTAGCATGCTAACACTCTGAACCAAGATGGTGAACATAGTAAACATTATACCTGCTAATGTTAGCATGCTAACACTCTGAACCAAGATGCTGAATCAAGATGCTAACATTATACCTGCTCAGCATCAGCACATTAGCATCATCATTGTGAGCATGTTAGCATTCTAATGTTAGCATTTAGCAAGAACAGTCTCACAGAGCTGCTGTAGACTCTGAGTCTTGTTTATGTTTAATTGTAATATAATTTTAAAGAAGTAATCCATCACATCCATACAGTAGAGGTACTTATGAGAGGCAGACTGAAAAAAGAACGGTCCAAATCTGAGCAGCAGAGGTGGAGACATCCTGACTTTTAGTCCAAAAACACTGGAACCTACATTTCCCATAATGCAACTGGACAGTGTCTTTCATTAGAGCCTCTCTGTCCCTTTAAAGTTCATTGATTGTGGGGATTTCAAAATTCTGCTGAGGGTCCCAGAAACCTTTGGCCAGGCCGACCTGCAGTCTGTCTCAACATTTCAGATCTGTTTGGTTTAAACTTGATAAAAAACATGATTATTTCAACATGTCCTGCAGCCTGAGGACCGATCAGGTAAACTCAGCGCTGAAATTTGACTGTTTAATGCTTACTGGGCACTTTTACACATGAAGTGCTAGTGTTAGCAAAAAGCAGAGCTGCAGTGAAGATAGAAAAAATAAATAACTGAACGAGCGGTGGCCCTGATGGGTGAACGCACAGTAGGAAATGAAGCTTTTTATGTTGTTGACCTTACTGGAGGCTCTGAAGATAAGACGGTTGTGGGTTTGACCAGAACATAAAAATGTAAAAAATGAGGCAGATGAGATTCTGAATGTAAATTCATTTTCAGAGTGGAAGCTGAAACCTGCAGTTTTAGAGAAAGATACTGCAGATAAACCACCGCAGTTAAATACAGAGAGGAGGAGGAGGAGGAGGAGGAGGAGGAGAAACAATGAAGCGAGGAGAGGATGGGAGAAGTAGTGGTGAAGAAAGAAAAGGTGGAAGAAGAAGAAAGGAGTCTCAGGAGTTAAACACTGGTTTATGCTGTAACTCTGAGTGTGTGTGTGTGTGTGTGTGTGTGTGTGTGTGTGTGTGTGTGTGTGTGTGTGTGTGTATGTGAAGTTTGGTTTAAGAAATGCTAATTAGTCTGGTTGTGATTTAAAAATCAGATATTTAAAGATGCTTCATTTAAACTTCAATCATCAGCGACATCAGAATAAAAAACAGACATCTTATCGTGAATGTTTCTCGTCAATAAAGCAGAAACTCAATTACTGCAGTATTTCAATATTTTCCCAAACCTTTACATTGGAGGATTTATTTCATTTCATGGTTGGAAGAAGCGGGACTGAAGCAGTGAGTGAGGTGCATTTTGAAATGTATTTGAAGGTCAAACATTATGTCAAGATGTTTGAGAAAGTCAGGTTTGTTCTAGTTAAGTTGAAATGTTTGAGACGTCCACAGGAGTGCACTGTGGTTACCATCAGAGCTACAGCAGCTTATTGCAGGTATAATGGTGTTGGTGTTTATGTTGGCAGGTCAGGAACAGGAAGCTGCAGTGCAGATCTGCCAAGTTTGAGGTCTGAGGTCATTTAGAAACAAAGGGCCTCATGCAAGAACCACTCGTAGCAACAGATTTGTTCTTAAATGGCGTGCGATTTATTTAGAATTCATTTGAGAATTTGTCGCATTCACCAGTTTTATTGTGGTTTGAATTTTATCTTTGACTCACGAGTGGTCCAGACCAAGTTTGTGCAGTTAAGAGAGTTTGGCGAATCCAACTCAGAATACTCGTACGGACAAACCTCAGAATAAAGTCAGAGATTTAGAATAAGAATACGAAAATGTTCTTGCATGAGCTCCAGTGTCTCCATTACACCGCAGAGCTTTGACAAGTTGATTTTTACAGTGTAAAATGTCCTGCTCAGTACACATATTGGTGACAATTTAACAAAAAAAAATTAAATCTATGGGATCCATAGCAAGATTGTTGTTGACATTATGTGTTTATGTAAACAAAATGACTATCAGCCGATATGATTATTAGATTCTTCCCAAATATCAGTATCGACCTCAAAAATCCACTATCAGTCAGGTTATAGCTGCCATGTACAGCTATCGTAGATATTAGATAAAAGGAAATAAAAACATTGTTATTTAGTGTTGAAGGATGTCACTGAACACAATCCAAGGTTTTGTAAAATCCTCCAATATCAATGATGCGGTTTGTCTACAGGCCGTCTACAGTATAAACACTAAGCAGTAAACAGCAGAGGACATCAATATTCACCTTCAGAGAACAGAAGACAGGTGGGGACCATTTCCAATAATATCTTATAAGTTACAGAAACTTTCATAGTTCATGCTCTTGGTGTCTGTTTCTTTTGTTTCCTCTCTGTCAGTTTGTTGTATTCAGTTTTTAGTGCATGTGCTTCCACAGTAACTGTGTTTCTGCTCGGAGTCTATTTATATTCTGTTTGTCTCGCTGCCGTGTCCTGTGACTGTCGTCTGCTGCTGCAATGACCCAGTTTCCCCACAGGCTCAATCAACTTTCATCTGATTTAATTAACTTTGTAATGACTGTGAATATAGATTTATATTCACACAGCAGTTTAAACAAAGTGGACTGATAGCAAAGAGAAAAGAAGGTGCACCGATAAAAAGACAAGACGACACTAATTTGAGCCTTAACACATACTACTAGCAGGATTTAAAATGTAGGTTAAAGACCTCATGATTGTTCTATTCTTAGAGCGTTACCAGCAGTGGAGCTGAAATAGTAAAAGTTGTCCTGAGGGTGGCGCTAGAGGAAAGATCATGGGGTCATTAAAATCTAAAAACGGACTTTAACTGGACACCAGACCCCGGGGTTCACGTCCTGCGTCCCACCTGCTCTTACAGCAGGTTTGAGAAACTAAAACTCTTTGGTTAACGTTTGGGAAAGATGGTGGTTTTGGTTAAATAATGACTGAAGTCAACACATCCTGTTGTGTGCTTCAAGTCAGGCTCGAGTTTTTTTTTAATATTTGACCAAAACCACCATCTTTCCTGAACCTTAAAGAGCTGTGAGAGTCTAAACAACCATAACAGACTGCAGCCATGCTAGCAGCTCTGTGAGGCGGTACACAGCGGTGCTTTGAGCTAAATGCTAACATCGGCATGCTAACACGCTCACAATGACAATGCTAACATGCTGATGTTTAGCAGGTATAATGTTTACCATGTTCACCATCTTGGTTCAGAGTGTTAGCATGCTAACATTAGCTAATGATTTTTCTGAACTGCAAAACAAATCTACCTACAGGTGCAAATAAAGTAACCTGAACCTAATTAAGCACAGAGTGCAGCTGAGGCTGATGGGAATGTCTGTAGTTCTGCAGGTATTTGGTCATAAACCAAAGTGTTGGACACATTAACATGTTGACCTGATGATGGCGCTAGATGAAGAGTCAGAGGATCACCAAAGTTATTACAGTTCATCCTGAGGGGAACATGAACGATGAAGCACATTTCATCACAATCCATCCAACAGGTGTTCATTTCAGTCTGGAACAAAGTGGAGGACAGACAGACCGACCCTGAAGTCATGCTGCTGACACGCTAAACACCTAATCTGGTTGTCATTAAGTTCTCCAACAGTAAACGATTTGTTGTATATGAGCATCATTTTTAATGGCCAGGTTGTGTGAATCTTGAGGATCCCATGTGGACCATAATAATCTATCATTATTATTATTATTATTATTGAGATCATGAAGATCCAGCCTCCAGTAGCTGTAAGATTTGTCACTCAGGACCTCAGTGTTGGACGGACCATCACCCTCTTCATGCCGGGATCAGACTACATGTTTATGTCTGAGATGGTGAAGTATCAGATGAGTCGATCACAGTTATTAATTCTCGCTGTGACTTGGCTCAGAGACATGACAGGCTACAAGTTGGACCGCGGCCAATCAGAGCTTGCCGTCTTTCACAGCTTGTACAGAGGTGACGGGCTCCACCTGACAGCACCAACAACATCATTCCTCTTTCTCTGCTCCATGTTTAAGAGCTCTCTGTGCTCTGATTGGTCGACACCACCCAACACATCATCAAAACACCGTGTCTATACAGGAAGTGTAGCGTGAGCAGCAGCAGCTTTGGTCCTCCTTCTGTGTGTCTACGCAGGATGCCTTCAGGCACAGTATTTAGTGTAGGTCGCCTGCGTTTTGGCAGCGTAAAAATACGCTTCAGGTTGAGTTTACGTACATATAGCCTGATTGAAATGTGAGCTGTTATACAGTCTGTGAAGACAGCTGGATTGATTAAAATAGAAGTGAATCTGTTCGATCTGACACACGTGAGACAGACGGCTGAAACACGTCCTGTGTGGACGCAACGTGAGAGTTTACTGCCACGCTAGCGGCTCTGTGAGGCTGTACACGCAGGTAAACAAAAGTATTGGACAAACAGAAAGGCTGAGCTGGCAGCAGAGGCCAGAGGATCACCATGAAGTCAGAGGGATTCATCCTCTGGGGACCATGACTGTCTGGACCAGATTTCATGGCCAATTTCATTTGAGATATTTCAGTCTGGACTGACAGACAGACACTGATGTCCAAAAAACTAGATGGTGCAACTGTTGTCTCTCACTACACGAGATAAACGCAGTACGAGTGTTAAGTCGGGGCATCACCAGGCTGATATCATGTAGTCTGATCCAGGTTCTGGGGGGGGCCTGAGGCCGGCACAAAAACAAGTACAAACCCCAGAAAACAAGGCCAGAGAGAGAGAGAGAACACAACCAGGGACTCATCCTCCTCTCAAGGACAGCTGTACCACCTGGGGGAGGACACGTCTGCGATTTTAATAAACTTCAAAAGGGACTGTGTGCGTGCGTGTGTGTGTGCGTGTGTGTGTGCGTGTGTGTGTGTGTGTGCGTGTATCTGAAGAAGGCCACACCAATCAGGTCAAGGACAGTGCAGCTGTATCAAGCGGCTTGTGCAACACACACACACACACACACACACACACACACACACACACACACACATACAGAGCTAGCTTATTATCACAGTAGGTGTGTGTGCGTGTGCGAGATACTGATGCAGATACAGATATGTGAGGTACTTTAAGTGCAGAATCAGAATCAGCTTTATTGGCCAGGTATGTGTTCACATACAAAGGATTTGACTCTGGTTTTTTGTTGCTCTCAATGTACAAACACAGAAATAAACAAACATACAGCTAAAAACAACAAGCTCGACAAGGTAAACAGGCAAACTACTATGTACAGATATATATATATATATATATATATAGACAACAGCAACAATGACATTTGTAGATAGTATGACAATAGTGCAGTGGTGCAGAGTGCAAAGGATGCTGGAATAAATATGAATATAAACATGATTAATGTAACAGATTGCTTTATATACATGAGGTAGGTGTATATGACACTATATACAGTATGCACAGGGATTGTTCCTGACACTGTGTGACTGATGTTAACTGATGTTAACTGTTCATCAGAGTGACGGCCTGTGGGTAGAAACTGTTTGTGTCTGGCTGTTTTGGCGTACAGTGTTCTGTAGCGCCTACCAGAGGGAGGAGTTGGAACAGGTTGTGTCCAGGATGTGATGGATCTTCAGTGATGGTTCCTGCCCGTTTCCTGACTCTGGAGATGTATAAGTCCTGAATGGAGGGCAGGTTGGCACCAGTGATTCTTTCTGCAGTCCTGACTGTCTGTTGTAGTCTGTTCCTGTCCTGTTTGGTGGCCGATCCAAACCACACAGTGATGGATGGAACCTGGATAGCAGTGTAGAACTGGGCCAGCAGCTCCTGAGGCTGGTTGAACTTCCTGAGCTGGTGCAGGAAGTACATCCTCTGCTGGGCCTTCTTGATGATGGAGTCGATGTTGGACGTCCACTTTAGGTCCTGGGAAATTGTGGATCCCAGAAACCTGAAGCAGACACAGTGCTGTTCAGTATGGTGATGGGGGGCAGTGTTGTGGGGCTCCTCCTGAAGTCCACTATCATCTCCACAGTTTTGAGCGTGTTCAGCTCCAGGTTGTTCTGACCGCACCAGAGGGCCAGCTGTTCAACCTCCCATCTCCCATCCACAAACAGGATCCTTGTGAAAGTCCGGTAGGCAAACTGCAGGGGGTCCAGCAGGGGGCCTGTGATGTCCTTCAGGTGGGCCAACACCAGTCTTTTGAAGGACTTCATGACTATAGACATCAGGGCGATGGGCCTGTAGTCATTTACTTCTGTGTTTTTTGGGGACCGGGATGATTGTGGGGCATTTGAAGCAGGAGGGAACTTCACACAGCTCCAGTGATCTGTTGAAGATCTGCGTGAAGATGGGGGCCAGCTGGTCGGCACAGACTTTCAGACAGGAGGGCGAGACGCCGTCTGGGACTGGTGTCTTCCTGATCTTCTGTCTGAGAAAGAGCCGACACAAATCCTCTTCACATATCCTGAGTGCAGGTGGGGGGTCAGTGAGGAGGGGTGAGGGGGTGGCAAGGTGTGTAGGTGGTTGTTTGCTGTCCGAGCAGGTGAGGGGTGTGAATGTGGGCTTGTCAAACCTACAGTAGAACACATTCAGGTCGTCAGCCAGTTGGTGATTCTCCACAGTGTGGGGGGACAGTCTCCTGTAGTTGGTGATGTCCTTCAGGCCTCTCCACACTGATGCCGGGTCGTTGGCTGAAAACCTGTTTTTCAGCTTTTCAGTGTAGCTCCTCTTTGCTCCTCTGATCTCCTTGGTCAGTGTGTTTCTGGCCTGGTTGTACAGGATCCTGTCCCCACTTCTGTAGGCCTCCTCCATGGCCTCATTTAGCCACTTGTTAGCAACCGCCTTTTTTAAGACACGTAAAAGC
Organism: Macquaria ambigua; assembly: GCA_008360985.2. Classification (NCBI taxonomy): domain Eukaryota; kingdom Metazoa; phylum Chordata; class Actinopteri; order Centrarchiformes; family Percichthyidae; genus Macquaria; species Macquaria ambigua. The sequence goes on along the minus strand of VMKM01003439.1, from coordinate 13,251 downwards.
TTCAAAATTCACAAGTGGGGTATTTACTGATGGATTTTATGTCGTAGAACCAAAGGGTGAAAATCTCTTCAGCTCGTGTTAACCACAGACCTTATTTCAGACACATTGATTAAAACAAATTAAGCTAAAGATCCCGTTTAGTAACCAAAGAGCAGATTGGATCCATCCGTCAGTCTGACTGGAGCTCAGCAGGCAGCAACAGACTGAGATAAAGCTGTTCACCTCAACTGACACCACCCAGAGAAACACACACACACACACACACACTCTTTTTGCTTATTCACCTTCTTCATCTTCCTTTAACCTTTAAAAATGTCTCTCTCCCTCTCTTTCAGCGAGCTGTCAATCATCCATCCGTTCTGGAGACGAGGCTTTGCTCTGCTGCTCACACACTGACGATTCTTTAGAAAATCAAATGACACACACACCTCAGAGGACCCTCACTCACACACACACACACACACACAGTTAACACACCACCTTGTTATCAACCTGCTGAATTAAACTTTACTGACATCCAAGTAAAAACCGTTTTCCTGCTGTAAAAGAGAAGCTGCATCACACAGGTGTTCACTGCAGATATTTCAGGTGTGTTTTCATCACTCAGTCTCTTTAAGCTCTGCTGCTGTGCTGTGACACAGCCTGCATGCTAACACGTTCTGCAGTTAGCATGAATGCTTTCACATTAATGCTAATACAGAATGTACACTGCACAGCATGATAACGTGTTATCATAGTCAGATAATCAGATTGAGCTTCAGGTCAGGGTATTTTATTTCGTTTCCAGTTGACACAGAAGTTGTGGTAGCGGCGGCTCAGAGCAGTTAACTGAACATTTGTTATGTTGATCAAAGAAATATGTAGATTTAAGAGTTGGTATTTCTGTATCTCGACTTACATCGACCTGAACGGCTGCAAACATTTCATCCACACCTGTCTGACGCTGTTTTTGATGGATGTGTGTTAGCTAGCTATGTAGGAAGATAACATAACCAGTCTTCCTCCTGCCTACAAAGCTCTGACTGGTCGATTTTTCACTTAGTGAATAGCCTTTAACACGAGACCTCTTTGAACCGCTGATAAAAATCTGAGATGTGGGTGGCGATCCAGGCTAAATGTTATTATGCTAACTGAATACATGCTAAATGTTACATGTTAAAAAAGCTGACATTGGCGTAAGATAATGGTTTTAAAGTTAGCATGTAGACATAGCTAGCATGCTGATGTTGGCAGAGATTTGACCTGAATGCTGACTATAGTATGCTAATGTTAGCATTAACGTTAGCATACAATAGTGCCAACTTTAGCTTTCAGAACACAGCAATGGTCCAGCTTAGACTGATGAAATTGTTCAAGTCTGACTGTATAGAGCCGAGTCTGAGATGCCCTAAAATGGCCTCCATACAGAGGATAAACATTTGATTTAGTTAACATGACCTGTCCTCTATAGCGCCACTCTCAGGACAAACTTTATACATTTCCTTTCATCACGCTGGTGTTAAAGATCTAAGAATAGCTGTCTCTTCATTTTTCATGAGCCATAATCTCTGCAGTAAAAATGAAGGCATTCAAACATTTGGTCACTAATTAAAAGAAAACAATAGATCATTCTGGTACAACTTCATTACAGATTAAGTGAAGGAACATTATAGTGGGCCTCAAACTCTCTGAGCTTGACGTGTTTTTGCAGACTGACTGGCTGTAAAATGGAGGTTTCATATTCTGATACAAGCATTGTTCCAGCATCTGTTAAAGAAACAGATCTGGCATAATGCCTTAAGATATTTTAACAATGTTTTATTTAGCTAACAAGCAGGTCAGTAAAAAGGAAACTTGATTCATAAAAATATGCTTTGACCACATCCTGATACAGTCTGACAGCGTACGGACATCGATCCTGTACAGTGAAACCTGAAGGTCTTGAAACAGAGGCTGAGCAGGGCCTCCGGGCTGGAGAGATGGTGGATATTTGCTCTGCTGCTGAATCCGCTCTGAGAAAAACAACCTGAAACAGCATTTGGAATTCAATTGAATCATTTATTATTGTTGCAGCAACCAATATAATTTTTCACCAGGAATATAAATGAGACAACAAACCGAAAGAGAAGAAGAGGCGGCGGGACGACCTGAGAGACGAGCAGCACCGATCAGCACCGTCACCAAAACAAATCTATCATGGACAAAGAAATGAGAGGTGACTGTGCTCCTGAGGCTCCCTCCTCATGTACAAACAGCTGACACAAACAAGTTACTTTATCGTATTTGTGTCAAACTCTTATGATATTGCAGCACAAAAAAAGCCCTCAGACCCACCAGAAACCGGGTGCTTGGCAAATAAATTGTACTTGATTTCAGTCTCATACATTTCATAAATATGTGTTTGCTGTCTTCCATCAACCAACAGATCAGCTCACAACATCAGACAGCTGGCAGAAAACACAACAACAAGCCATAAAAACAGACCTCCAGACAGATGCTCCATCCCTCACCAACATGATATGTTTGGCAGGAGTTTCATCAGCTGTGAGTGAGTCAAATGATCCGTGTTAAACTCTTAACACACTTAATCAAAAAGCTGTAGACAAGCATCAGTTTGTCCAAACCTCTTTAACAAGGACAAAGACGCTATGAGGGATCACATTAACATATTTCAGTCTGCCGAACTCTTTCACAGTCAAGCTTAAAGATCTACTGCCATTGTTTACTGTTCACTGGGGGACTGAGTCTTTGCTGTCTCCAAGTTCAGGCCACAGACCAGGAGGCGACTGAGTCTTAACTGGCTCAGAATTCAGGGTAAAGACCAGGAGGGACTGACCCTCGGATGTCCCAGAGTCCAAGCTAAATACCAGAGGGGCTGAAGCTTAGTTGTACCAGAGTCCAGGCTCAAGACCATGAGGGACTGAGCCTTAGCTGTCCCAGAGTGCAGGGTAAAGACTAGGAGGGACTATGCCTTTGTTGTCCCAAAGATCAGGCTAAAGACCAAGAGAAACTGACCCTCAGATGTCCCGGAGTCTAAATAACAGGGGGGCTAAGGCTTAGCTGTCCCCAAGTTCAGGCTAAAGACCAGGAGGCGACTGAGTCTTTATGGTCCCAGAATTCAGGGTAAAGACTAGGAGGGACTATGCCTTTGTTGTCCCAAAGATCAGGCTAAAGACCAAAGGAACTGACCCTTGGATGTCACAGAGTCCAGGATAAAGATCAGGGGGGACTGAAGCTTAGTTGTCCCAGAGTCCAGGCTCAAGACAACAGAGGACTGAGCCTTGGCTGTGCCAGAGTCCAGTCTAAAGACCAAGGGATTGATTGATCCCTGATTGATTCTTAGCTGTCCTAGACTGAAGGCTAAAGACCACGGAGGACTGAGCCTATGATGTCCCACATTCCAGGCTAAAGACCAGGGGAACTCAGCATTAGCTGTCCAGAGTCCAGGCTGAAGATCAGGGGGGACTGAAGCTTAGTTGTCCCAGAATTAATTTATCATGTTAATGTATAATGAATCTGCCGGAGACTTTAGTTTATGTTGGTTTTAACAGGAGGTTTTATTCAGTAAAAACAAGTTAAAGTCATATTTATATTGGCACTTCTGTCACATCTGCTGTTGGGAATAACAGTCAAACAACTTAAAACAATAAATTAAAATAAAATTTACCTGCAGCTTTGCCTGGATGTCCTGAATAACAAACGTGTCACAATATTTAGTCCTTTAATTTAAAGATTTAGACGTCCTATTTAAAAAATTGAATCTTAAACATTTTTAGGATTCACACTTGAAAAAGGACATTTTGATGGATAGTTTTAGTATCTGTGGTGTAATTTCTGTTTCACTAGAACCAGGTTGATCTTTAGTCTTGTTCTCAGTAGATTAGCATTAGCTGGACTCGTCCTGTGATTTCTATTAATGTCAGAGGTCATCATGTGTAATCTCTGCATTACAATATCCACCACAAATTACCGACAATATTTCACCAAACCCAGACGTCACCACATGACATTAATCCTGTCTGAATCAATGTCCCAGTAAACTAATTTTTATTTATTCATTTGCTTTGTTTATTATAGAGGCATCAGTGTAAATGAGTCTACAGACCGTTTACAGCGTCACATCCAGCTCATCCGCTCAGTTTTTTGGCTGTTATGCTTTTATAAGTGTTAGTTGTTGGGATTTGGTCAGTAAATATGACACTATATACACTTTTTTTGCTGCATGAAACACAGAGAGAGTAAAGTCCTAAATCACAAGAGATCCCCAGGTAAGAAAATCCAGTATAAATTGGGCATTTAAAAAGATGTAGTTGGGTATTTTTACTTGCAGCAGTATATGTTTACAGCCTCAATGTAAAAGAGCTCTAAATTCTTCTAATCTATAAAAGAAATTAAAAGAATAAAAATAAAAATAAATAAATTGGTCCAGTCCAGAATACAGCAGTTATTTCCACCTGGATACCATCTGAATCATTCTCAAAAGTACATCACATTATAAGATTTTAGGTCTCCAGATGTAACAGGACAGATGGAAGTCAGAGGAACAACACATCTTTCACCAAACAGCACATTTAGGTCCCTGCAGTAAACACCAGACCCCATTAAAACCAGCAGCAAATAAGCTCCTCCCACAAACAGCTAAACCCTCCAACCAGCAGCCAGGAAAAAAAATAAACACCCTCACAGCCCCGTCCGCCCACTTCAAACGCACCAAACCAAGCGCACCGAGACCAGAGGGAGGCAGCAAGAAAACCCCAGAAATCCAGAGAAAGACAGAGCCAAGAGAGCCGACAGCAATTAAAGTGAATAAAGACGTCCTCCACTCGGTGCCGAAACAGGCCTACGGACGGGACGGAGAGACTGCTGGTTCAAACAAGCCCTGCAAAGACAGAAACACACACATTAACACACTGATGCACTGCTGGCCTCTCTGCTAGCTTAACGGACAACTCCAAAACATACAGCAACACAAACTGAGATACTGAAAGGAAAACGAAGATACACTGAGGTAAAAAGAGGTCAAATGAAAAACCTTAAGATAGATATAGATATATAAGATACGCAGAGATACTCTGAGACACACTGAGACATTCTGAGATACTATGAGATATTCTTAGAAACAGACACACGGACGATTTGAGATAAACTGAAATATACTGAAGTACTATGATGTACACTCAAGAGATCAGTCTGTTTAAAAATATGTGTGTGTGTGTGTGTGTGTGTGTGTGTGTGTGTGAGAGCCTGTTGAGACATGCAGCGACCCACTTAAAAGTAGTTTGAGGTGTAAAAACCACAGAACAGCGACAGCTGAGTCGTGCTAATGTGGACCGTCCTGCTAACGCTGTAGTGCCTCAGAGCAACAGACAGACAGACAGACAGGGAATATAACAGCACAGCACCAGTATCAGACTGTCTGACTGTGTTTGGCCACACGTGGAGGAACTCACAGACAGACAGACAGACAGACAGACAGACAGACAGACAGACAGACAGACAGAGGAAGGTGCCATCACAGATGTTTAACGCTCTAATGGATCAAGTGATTTGAAGTAAACAGACACAAACTGCCCCCATGAGAGGATCTGAACACTGCAGCTTAAATTAAGCATCAGTCTGGTGTTTTTAAATCATTTTCTTACAGACACATCTCATGTTCAGACTCAAACCAACAACATGTCAGTCCGTATCTCAGTCCTGTCTGACTTCCTGTCTGTGGCTCTCAGCTCTGAGCCCATTGGTTCCTGCTGAAGACGTAAATCTTTAAAAACACAAATATATAGTTTCATGTTTCAAACAGCTGCTCACTGTAGTTCTTATCAAACAAACAGGAGGAAATAGAGCATTTGTTGGGGACTATTTTCAGCGGCGGAGGAATCCACATGTGGTGCTGTAGTGAGTATTTGGGGCAGCAGGATGTGGCAGTTATATGAAATCAGTTATTTTAAATATGTTATCTGAAAGAATATGGAAATAAAATGAAAGTTGAAAAAACAATTTAAGGAGTTTGAGAAAATAATCTTTACAGTCCACTTCGTGAGGCAGACTCTTAATAATCACATTCTTACACTCTTACTGCAGAGCTGCTCATTTATCAAATATATCTTTTATTTAGGATAATAAAAATATTTGATCAACACAAAGTCAAATGACTCGGAGGTAAAAAAAAAAAAACATCACTGGGACATTCTCCTGTTATCTATACACATTAATATCATAACTTATGCACTTCGGTCCATCATGTAAACGTGACAGATTTAGCCACACATGCTAGTTTTCATCTGCAGTCTCTGGCAGGTTGAAGGCAGATAAAACACACTCAAAGAAAACATACAAAAGCACATAAACACAGTAAAACAATGACATGACCACGACTCCAGATTATGACGGCACAGAGAGTTTATCAGTTAAAGAAACACAGCAGCAGACGAGATGGAAGAACACACAGCAACACTTTATTTAGAGCAGAAGAAGATGGACCAGGCGGTGCTGCATTATGATGTACCAATAAATCAAACTGTAATTGGTTATAGGTTGTGTGTGTGTGTGTGTGTGTGTGTGTGTGTGTGTGTGTGTGTGTCAAGTTAAGTTTTTATTAATGAGTTGGTTTTAGCCAAAACGCTGCCAGAAACTCCATTAACTCGAAGCTCATTTACTGCTGAGGAGAAACTGCTGCTGCTGCTCATTCATCAATAAAACATACAGTTATCAGCTGCTCATTCGTCAATAACTTATGAGAGTCTACAGGGCTGCAAGCGCCCCCTAGAGGCTGCAGTGTTTATTACATACCAAAGATTTACCTCTTCTTATTGCCATAAGGAACATTTATACTTATTGATTTTTCAACCAAACGTCTGTAGTTTTATGCCTGAAATAACCGGAGTGCAGGAACAGATTCATTCTGCTCTTCAAAGGCAGAGAGCAGCGACCACAGAGGCAGGGACGAGAAGAAAAAGGGGATAAAGTTTGTTGGTGTTGGTCTAAGAAAATAAACTTTATTTTGATTATTTAAAGTCTTAGCTCGTTGGGATTAAATGTATCTCTGTTTTGCTAGATGTCTGTCTGTTCGACTACTATTAATATTTATAATGAAATCAATATAATACATTTACTTTAATTCACAATTGAATACATGTAAGTATGTGGTTTGAAGGTAGCTCAACCACCAACTCACATGAAAAAGCAGAGAGGGCAGCTACTGAGATCTGCTAAGCTAGCTACCTTTAGCAGGAGTTTAGCTGCTTTTCTGTTCTGTTTTGTTATTTTTCTCCGTCATGGTCGATTTAGCTGCTGCCGCATTTAGTTACGAAAAAACATACTGAATAACCAAAATGTCAGTTCATCAAAATGGATGTTCTTCAATTACTGATTACAGCGAGGGGAAAATAAATAAGTACATTTAGCTTTAGCTAAGGCTAGCTGTGGCTATCTCACAGCTGGATTCTGCTTGATTCAGCTCTCTTACGTTAGCTGTCCACTCAGCTGTCTGTGTGCAGCAGAGAGTGAGACAGTAACTGCAGCCTGGGCAGCGATACGAAGACAGAAAGCAGTGACCACACAGACAAAGTGAAGGCACTGCAGATTTAACAGACATGACACATTTCTATGGCTTCATAGTAATGCAGGATGTGAACTGCTGATTGTTGCAGCACCACCACACTGGGTGGAGGAGTGGTACATTATCAGGCTGTGAGTGTTGCACATTCATTATAAACACAGAATGAAGTATTTCCATTCATTAACTCTCTTTGTGACATATTGCCAATGAAAAGGTTTGCATTGGAAAGAGCTTATAGATCCCAAAATACAAATAAAAATGTGATGATGAGACTGTCACTGAGCCTTTCTTCGACTTCGTCCATGTTGTCTTCACTGTGTGTCACTACAGAAACAGTTCTGGAGGTTTCTTTGTCTCCACAGCCTTTATTTATTTATTTGTTTATTTGATAGGGACGGAGCATGTTAATGAACATCAGTATAAAAATACAAGGTGTAAACATGCCGGAGTTGGCAAGAATGCTAATTTACATCCATTTAAGTGCAGGTATATTTATGTAGAGGTGGAGTTCAGCTCCATCACTACAACCACCACTCGGACACAGACACAAATACATTTGGCTTTATCAGCGGTGGAGGTAAAACTGTACAATTTGTTTTAATGGTGGAGCTAATCAGGAATATCCACATCAACTGTCATGGAAATCTGAGTTGTAGTATCTGAACCTCGGTCCTGAGAGCAGAAATACTGAATGTTTTGTTTGATCAATCGATCAGATAACCTCAACTACATTCAGCTCAACGATTAAAGGTTCACTCCGCTCTGAGTGTCGGGTGGATGCAGGTTGTGTTTTGGACTGACGGAGGAGTGTTGTGTTTCTTCTTTAGACTTTTGGAAGTCTAAGAGTGAAATGTTTAGTTTTAACTTCTGACTGTGAAGCTGCTGCAGAGCTGCAGTATCTGTATGTGTGTGTGAGTGTGTGTGTGTTACTGACCTTTGGCCTGCTGCAGGTCAGAATTCAGCTCCTGCTCTGATTGGCTGGGAGGTCTGTAGGGCGGGGGCTGTCTCAGAGGGGGCGGGGCTGCACCTGGCTGCTGTAGAGGTGGAAACAAACAAACAAACAAACAGACTTGGTCACTATCTGTGTCCCAAGCTTCATATCAGAGGTGGACTGGTGTTAGTTTGTGTTGTGTTTTATACTGTGAAAGGTATGAGCCCCCCCCCAGTCAGTCCAGTGCGTGGGGTTGTGCTGCCCTCTGCTGGACTCTACAGGACTCACAGTTTGATGTTACTAGAAAGACTGTGGTTGTTTAGTTTGTGAAGATAGGGACAGAGGACAGGAGATACTGGGACATCCATCCATCTCTCCACAGAGGTGTTTTGGTGTGTTTTGGATTTTGGAGTAAAAACTTTTACAATGAAATAAAATTCCAGTGTCTCTCTAGCATGAAACCCAAACGTGAGGTGATTCCAGTTCTTACCGGAGACTCTGTCCTCTTTGCTTTGCGTTTACTGTAGCTGGAAGCTGTTAGAGACACCGGCTGAAACACACACACACACAGTGAGACTTGAGTGGGGACCACATTCACATTATGTGTTTGTATTCACAGTGTATCTGACACACGTGTGTGCTGAGACCAGCTGGGACTGGATTTATGTCTGTATGGGAGGTGGGGGGATTTTAACGTTACCTGCACAGGTAATCCTGTCCGGAGCTCAAATGTGGGTCACTTTTCACTTTTTATCAGCTCAGTGTGAAAGTTGACTTTTGTGTTTTGCTAATCTGATAGATGCTAACATGCTAACACCAACATATAGGCCTACAAGTGTACCCATGGATGTACAGACAACTATCACTGGATCACTGTGATACTGAAGAAACCTTAAAAACAGGAGGATTCTCAGGCAGGTTCTGCTGCCTCTTTGTTCTTTCTGGACGTTTGTTCTGGATGGACATCGGGAATGACCACGATCTCCTCGGGAAGTGGAAGTCACACTGAATGATTCAATATGAGTTTCATGTCTGTGACTTCAGATCTGACTGAGTGAGGAGGAGGAGGAGGAGGAGGGAGATCTTTGACTCAGATTCACCTCCTGCAGTCTCTCTGTCTCCCCTCCAGCTCTCCGGTGCCCCCCAGAGGAGGTTTTAGTCTTTGTCCTGCTGAATGTATGTTACAGACCAGGTCCTGTCATTTACCTGTTGTTAAAGTGACGTCCTGACTGATGAGTTAAATTACCGACGAGCTCATGATCATCACATCGTGATGATGACCCTGACTGAATGGGGCTTTAGTGTGTGTTAGTACCCGTGGAGTAGTTGACAGGCTCTGGACGATGAAGACGACGGGGCTCGGAGCTGATTTGATAGCACTGACTGCCTCCTCATGACTGGCAGCTTGTAGGTCAACACCTGACACCTGCACACACACACACACACACACACACACACACACACACACACACACACGACAATGTTGAGAGAAAGCCAAACACTTTATCCGCTATCTCAGGTGTGACAGTGTAGTAAAAAAATGATCCATCCAATCTACAGCACCATGTTTCTCCTCTGAAGTTATTGTATAGTGATGGTGTCTGACACTCAGACAGTTTAAGCTTTTATTTCACTGCAAAATGAGTTTTAAAATCCAAACTTTCAGGATTAAGAGGAGATTCAGATAAAGGTGCTGCAGAAGTTCTTCTGTTGGGTCATATTCCATCTTCAAAAACACACAAAGGTGAGTCTCTTCCCCTTCACCTGGGGAACAGTGGTGAGGTTTAACACTGCTGGACATAAAGCCAAATAAAACAGAAACCAGCAGAACAGAGTTTCTGTTCTTTAACTCTTCTGATGGTTTTTCCCTCGATGGTTTTCAGTGACACCAGAGACAGAAGCACATTATGACTCGTACATTTTCCAGCCATAAGACTAAAGAGCACATGCATGTAGTGTTGCTGTGGACCCAGGTATTAGACCCAGCCCTACCTCTAGGATCTTGTCTCCGGTCTTCAGACACCGTGTTTTGGCAGCAGGACTGTTTGCCAAAACCTGTTTGATGAAGATTCCCTTCAGCTCCTCCCCGTTCCTCAGACGCTTGATGACATGACGACCTCCCACGATGCTCAGACCCAAAGACTGACCCTCCTCAGGCCACACCTCCACCCTGCAGGGCAGAACGACTGTGTATCACCCCCATATACTGGTTTAACAATGTGTATTGTTGCTCTTCATCTTTCTATTGAATTTGATATTGTTTTAACAGTTTTTTATCTTGGTTTTTACTTTTTGAAGACACTTGTAATTTATACATATATACAGTATATAGCACTTTGTAATGTGCCACATTAAATAGGCACATTTTAGGTAAAGTAACTCCTCTATATAATCCACCTTTTAGATGCACTTCTCCTGTTTATGGACCAAATATGGCGTCATCGCAGCCTGAAGCCACATGACCACATACCCAGCCCATCCGGTTGCCCCACAGGCTGAAATGTATGTGTGTGTATATGATTGGTTGTCTTTTATATAATTTTTATTTTGCCTCATACTCATGTTATTTAAATGTTCTTTGTAATGTGTTTTATGAGGACCCTGATGAAGTGTTGCTGGGGTTTTGACCTCTTTCAAATATTTCTGATGTATATATTTTTGAATGCTTGTGATGCCGTCGCTTCAGCATTGAGATGGAACTCAGTTTTAGGCTCAAAAAGGCCCCTGAGGTCTTCATTAAGGGTCTAGGTGTTTGTGACAGGCTGGAACCTCCTTTAAGGCCTAAAGTCCTCAAACACCTGCTAGATTTCTCATCAGAAGGTCCCCAAGTGGTTTGGTTCTGTTGTAAAGACCTCAGCCTGTCACACTTCGACCCGACACACGTCCCAACTTAACATTTCAGCTGTAATCGAAAATGTTAAAGTAAGCTCCTCTCTCAGGGGGTAACTCAGATCTGCTTTATGCCTCTGAAGGGCTGCAAATGTGACGAGCGGTTCTCCTGAACAACTGGACAAAACAAACAAAAAAGCCCCATAATGAGCTGTGAATTTGATTGGTCTCCTCATTCAAGGTGTTAAAAATGGTGAAGAGTAAAAGCTGTGAATCAGAGTCAAACTCCACGTTGGTTGTTTGTGTGTGTGTGTTACCTGCGGGGGGGTCCCCAGTGACTGAAGGCAGGAGTTTCCTCTCCCTCCCCCTCTTCTCTTTCAGGAAGATCACTGTGAACACACACACACACACACACACACACACACACACACACACACACAGTGAGCTACAGGTCTCTGCAGTGGTTGTTGTATCTTGCTGGAGGTGAAGCAGGTCTCGTACCCTTGGCCTCCTCTGATTGGTAGAAAGGCTCCTCCCTGGCTCCGCCTCTTCCTTCTCTCTGTGTCAATCATCCTGACAGACCTCCACAGAAAGTAAACAACAAAAACTGTTTCTATCAAGGACGTTTCATTTTTTATTCTCTCAGACTTCCTGTTGGTGCAAACGGTCTCATCCCGTTCATGATGGAAATGTCAGAAGTGGGAACAGAACCAACAGGAACCTTTATTAAGCTCATAGTCACGTTGTTCAGACTCAGAGAGCTGGAGGAGATCCCAAAGTTTCTAAAGAGGTCAACCCTGTCAGGCTGAATTTTAGGGAAATGTTTGTAAAATCCAGAATATTACCATCAGATAGAATCATGCAGCCATAAAAAATATGGCAAAGACAAATAAATGAAGATAATAAATACAGATGTTGTGTCTGTCAGCATTAAGACTTTTGCCAGTGAAATTCAGCTCATTTTACTAATTAAAATGAAACAGTGATGGTTGTTTGACACACACACACACACACACACACACACACACACACAGTATGTTGTGTGTACCAGTACACACCAGGGTACTATGACAAATGTGACCAGAAGAGGGCGACGCAGGACTGTGAAACAACCAGGAACAGAGGAGGAGAAAAAGAGGAGGTGATGGAGGAAAAGTAAGAGGAGATGACTTTATAGGTGAAGAGAGATGAGATGAAGAGGAGGAGGAGGAGGAGGTAGATACTGACTCTGTGTCTGTGTCTGTCAGAGTGAGCTCAGAGTCTGCTTCACTGTCTCTGGAGTCTGGAATACCTACACACACACACACACACACACACACACACACACACACACACTAAGTTAGTACCTGCAGGATGTCAAACACACCTGCTGCATCGTGCAGTGTCACATCATTTGACGCCTCGACCGCACAGCCGACTCATCATACAGACAGGATTCAGTGTGTGTTACCATTTAACTTGTTCTCTAATTTCCAAACCAAAACACGTGTTTAAGGGTGATGGAAGGCCACAGACCACAATCCTGTAATTATCTATAATGCTTTGTCGTCTTGTGATCAACATGACAGGCTGTTCTCTCTCTGATCTCAACATCATTATTCTGTGGTCACAAAAAAGCAAAATAACTTTTCTGTGATCAGGAAATGAATTATTTTGTCATGGTCGTTGTGATCTGTTGTGTCGACATCTTTAAATATTGGTAGTGATCAAAAGAACAAAAAAGATGCTTGTTTTGATCAGATCTTCGTCATCTTGATTGAGTTTCATTCTATCAATACTGTCGCTATTAACGGAGCTTTCAACCACATCTCATGGCTTTCTTCAGGGAATGGAACTTGTGGAAGAAGGCCGTGGATATGGTCGAAAGCTCGGGGAATAGGAAAAGTCTAGAATGAATCCACACATCCTCAATGTATTGTTTTATTTTAATGAATTGTATTTTTTGTCTTTATGT
>VMKM01003438.1:0-36742 GCA_008360985.2 Macquaria ambigua | reverse complement strand
CTTTAGTGCCACCTTTGAGGTTTAAATGAAGATTAATCCTGAAATTATTATCTGGCTCCGGCTCAGTTTGAAGATGAAAAAATCTGCTCCACAGAACGCCACTCGGTCACAAATTAACTCCTAATCTTATTATTAGTCGGTATCAGTTCATACTGGCTATACTCAATGCTTTCATCGGAAGACAAACAACAAAGAAGTGGCAATATTCTCACGTAGAAACTAACGGCCGTGAATCCATTTCTTTCTTAGTTTGCCTAAAGAATTCTGTAACTTTGAGTCAAACCAGCAGAAATCTTTAAGCTCAGTTTTCACCATGAAATATTTCCACTTTCCTCTCGTTTTATCATTTCAACCTCTTCTATTGCATCTCCCCTCTTTCACCATTTCTACTCTTCTTCACTGATGGCTTAAGCAGGCCTCGTGAAATGTCTACGCACACACACACACACACACACAGAAAGAGAAAGAGGACTCTGTGGGGTGATCACGGTTCAGAGGCCAAACAAATGTTCTGTCAGATTTACTGGCTGAGCGAGGTTGGTGGCGCTCACACACACACACACACACACACACACACACACACACACACGAAACAGTCATCCTGTGGACAAATTTGGACAAACAAATTATGTCATATCGTATTCGTTCCCTCACCTTATGACCTTCACCACTAGATGACCTACCTTAACCTTTACTCTGTCTTTAACTCCAACCATCACCTTAACATTCACCACCGCATGGCTGACCTTCACCCCCACCCTGACCTGAACCTGACCCTAACTCCACCCCTGACCACTCACTTTCTAAAACAGCCCTCTAACTGACCACTTGTCCTGTTTTTCCTACTCCTGTGGGGACAACGTTAAGCACAAAATACCATTCCTAGTATATATATTGGATGTCAAGAAAAGCATGTTTGAGTATTTATTTTCTCATGCTGTTAAACATTAAAATATTCTCAATCACTCTGGGGAACACTAGCAGGAGTTCAGACTGTTTGACTTCCTACATCTGAGCATTTGTGTTTGACATGTGAGAACTTAATTTCATATGTAGCAAGATTGTTCGCAGGTGGAAACACCATTTTAAGAAATCGAAAATATAAAAAATAAAATTGTCCAAATGTGCTTCGAATAATGTGCTTTCAAATGTTCCTCTTTGACAGTGGATGTCAAGGTTTGCTTCTTCTGGACACTTGGCGATCTGCTTACTGAAGCGGTTGGAGATTTATTTCAGCTCTGAAAACCAAAAATGGGATAATTTTCTCACTTTTGTCCCCTCATGAACCCAAACAGCGTTGTAAAGTTGCAGAGAAGAGAACAAATATTAAGTCTTGAGTTTGTTACACAGCAAGAGTCCAAGTTCTGGTTAGTGGATCAACAGAAGAATTATTTATTTATATAACTATGTTGATAATCGATTAATCATTTAAATCATTTCCTCTAACAAAAATGCCAAACATTCATTAGTTCCAGCATCTCAAATGTTGAAGATTTTCTGCATTCTGTGTGTTTTATATCAGTGTAAACTGCGTATCCTTTGGTTTTGGACAAATGGATAGACAAAACCGTATTACCTCGACACCTCGGCTCTTTTTATTCTTTAGTTTTTGGAGCTTTCTGATGGAGTGGAGGCCTGTAACACTGAGCGGCATCATGAAATTAACACTTTGTCTACAGGACAAGAAGCAGACGCAGATTTTGTGACATTAAGGTTAAGTAAAAATCTGTTTCCATCAGTTTCCAAGTTTTTGTATGGCAGATTTAATTGTGCATTACAAAAGGTGGATGTAAACATACCTTATATGTACAGAAAGTCTTTATAGCTTGCCTATCAAGGTGGGTTGTATCTGACTGTGTGTAGAAAAATGATTTTTCATCATACACATTTGTAAATCTTGTAAATCTTGCCACTAGTTTTACCACTCATTTCTTTCTATAGAGACAGTTAGACTTTACAGTTTGGTATATAGACCGTATCTTTGTGTGTGTGTGTGTGGATATGCATGCCATGAGTGGTTTTTGTTGCATGTCAAAAAAAGGGGTGGTGGTGGTGAGGGAATATTTGTGTATGTGTGGATGCATACTTGTATGTATGTGACCCTGGTACCTCAGCTGGTATTGTTTAGCAGGAGAGGGGTGCAGTCGGACCCTGTGACTGATCTTTCGACACCTTTACAACACACACACACACACACACACACACACACACACACGTACATACAAAGTCACAAATGAGCTCTCAGCACCTTGACTACAAGGGATTCCTGTGACATGTACATGCAAAGGGGACGGGGTCACACTCAGGACTGGCTGAACGTGTGTGTGTGTGTGTGTGTGTGTGTGTGTGTGTGTGTGTGTGTGTGTTTCTTCGTTAAAAAAAGGCCACAGTGGGTGGAGTTTGTCCCATGTAATGATCTTTTACACCAGGCAGAATTCATCCAATCAGAGAATATTATCTAAAATTTACCAGAAACAAACTCCGAGAAGCATTTGTTTGTTTTGCTCCTTTTTTTCTCCGTCAAGTTCCATGTGCACTTTTTAAAATGTCTTGGAATTCAGCCTCACACAATAAACATATTTGAGAGAGAAGCATCTCAAATTTTTATTTGTGTGTGTGTGTGTGTGTGTGTGCCCTCAAATACATTCCCAAGACTCCCATTACCAATGACTCTCAAAAGATAAGACTGTATTCCAGTGAATGGGTTTTTACTGTATTTGTATTGTATATTTTACATTTTTACATCTTGTTTTTGTATTTATTGTATTCCGGTTAATGAGTGAGTAACTGTTCACAGTTCATAAAGACCATAAAATAAGCAAAAAGAGTGAAAGCAGTTATTACACTCAATAATACAGAAGTTGTTTATCTTGTGGTGATAAAAATCCCTCAAATACACCTGGAAGTTATCAGACTAAACTTAAGGCTCGGTCACACCTGAAAATGGCCCAAAATTCACCCGTCTATCTTCGCAAAAAATACGTCGTTGTAGAAGCTACCATACCCTTCTGTGGCTGTGGAGCTCGGAACATGCTAGCGCTAGTCAGTCACAAGTTAGCTCTCCAAGCTAACTAGCTTGCAGTCACTTAGGAAGCTAGTTACCGCAGTTGCTAACAAGACAATTCACACAGAGATGTGTTTCTATTATCGGCTCCTGTCTCCTAACTGTCTGATTTGGAGAATTTTATACTCAGGCAGAGGAGGTTAAATACAAGTGGACTGTTCTCAGCTAATAGCATGATCTACATTAGCCTCCGTTTTGGAATTACTGGCTCTCCGTTCTCTCAAAAAGTCAGCACTGTCAGGACAGTTTGTTATTGGTCAACAACGTTTAAGTTCAACTCAACGCAAAAGATTCACATAGAGCGAATCCACTGATCACAGAACTGGACAGTTAGCATGAACAGCGATAGCCGGGCAGGCAAGGAAAAGGGGATCATCAGCAGAAACTGAGACTACAGAACATGCTGTTTGATTGACACAGGATTTCTGGGACGTGCACCAAGAATGCTCAATTGTAGATAAATTCTGGTTGTTTGACAAATCTGTAATTACACGTAATGTTATAAGTGAGGAGATAAGTGGAAAAAGTCAAATCAGTCATTCATTGGTCATTATAAAGTCATACTGGCTCAAATCTCATGGTGCATGCTGTTAATGCAGTGTTACTTTTTCTGTAAGCAGCTGCTGAAGGTAAGCAGTTCACACTCTCTCTCCTTGCACTAGAGTAACCTCTCTCTCTCTCTCTCTCTCTCTCCCTCTCTCTTTGTCACACACACATGACCGCATAGCTTCGGGGGGGGGGGGAAGCGAAGAGAGAGGGAACTCTTTTCCATAGACGTCAGAGAGCAAACACGGTACCCACAATCACACATGTACAAACACACACACTCGGAACAAGGGTGGGGGGGAGAGCATGTTTGTGGTTAGTGCTGAGGAATTACCATGGGCTTATTCCGTCATTTGCCAAAGCTCAGGGGGTAAGGAGGAATAATTCCACCAAAACACCAAAAGCCACAATAAAGCATTTCTGCTGAGAGAGTGAGAGAGAAAGAATGAAATGGAAAAAGAGGGGCGGAGAGGCGGCGAGGGGCCGAACAACGACACAACCAGCATCTGACCCTCAAGGATGGACGGATAACAGGGTGGCAAGGAAGGAAGAGAGCAGTGTTAACTTAGGAGGTGACTACACCAGTGACCTCCAGTGGCTGATCAAGGTAAACATCCACCAATATGATCAAAAATTTGGTTATACAGAACAGCTGTTGCTTTATTCATGTTGCTTTTTTACCTTTTTATGAGCCTTTTTTCTTCGTTTCATAAAGGGGCACTTTAATTTTACATTAAAAAGTCGATCTAGTAGTTACGGAGAATACTATTTATTCTGTGAGTGACATCCCACAGGTGTCTTGACTTGAGCTTGGAGACTAAAAAACTGTAACAGAAAGTCTGTAGCTGTGTCTCAATTCAGATGCCAAATCCTTTGAAAACTGCATTTTGAAGACTGAATGCGTCACAGCGGAGCGACAAGGCCTTCCCATTTCGAAGGCTCCTTCAAATGCGGCCGAGAAATGCTGCCTTCTTTTCCCGAATTTGAAGGATCCAACAGCTGGATCCTTCGCGGCTCAACCTATTCCAAGATTTATTGCGCACAAGACAATATGGCGTCCCCAAATGTAAGTATTGGGTTTCAACTCACTCGATTAGCTAACGATGCAAATGTTAAAAAACCAAGGGACGTTAAAAAGCTCAAACTTCAACTGCAGCTGCCAAGGTTGCTAGGTGACAGGAGCTCTCCACTATAGGCCAAATAGGGAAGCACACACCGGCAACGTCTTCACACAGTAGTTCTGCTTTAACAGGACATGTTTGTACTCTTCACTGCCACCTCCTATGATATCTTCTACAAATATATTTCATTAAGATTCATGTCAGCCCTCTACAAGCATGGAAACTGATTTATCTGTGGGTTCTGCACCCGTAGAGGCAAAACTAGACGCAGAGAAAAAGGCTTTCATTGTACTGAGAAACCAGAAACAACAGTTTGACGTGTGCCAAACAGCAGGCGAAAGTTCAAGTCGCTGAAAGAAATTTCTGTAAAAGTTCAACTGCTCTGACAAGGAAGGCAATTACTGCCTCTGCCATCCATGTCTGTGTGTCGCCACTGTGTGCTGGATAATAAAGCAAAGAGATCATAAGTTCAAAAAAAAAAAACAGAGAGAACAAATTACTTTTCTGTCAGGACAATCGATGTAAAACATTGAAACAAAGGTGCAGAGAGATGGGTGACACCAAGATCAAAGACCCAATGGAAAGAAAAAGGCAAGAGAGACGAAAAGATGTGTCTACAAATAAGATGAAACTTTAAACAAGTTTTTAGCATCATGTTGTTTCGGGCATTTGGATGCTATAAATAACTGTACATTTTCTAGTAATTTCTCATTTCTGTATCCTTTTCTTTTTGTTTTCTATCTCACCTGCTCATTATTGTCAATACATCACCCTGAAGGTATTCTATCACCTGACAGTCATGTGCAGATTTCATCCAGCATAATCATTTCTTCCCTTCTCCAACGAGGTGAGGAGAGAGAGAAATGAAAAAGGGGTGAGAGAAAGAAAAGGATGAGCGCCAGGGATGAGTGACGCTCTGATTAAAAGGTGGATAATGAGGCATCTGTCCTCTGCACCTGACCCTAATACCTGCAAATGGCCTCCGTGACATCTATCCGTGTGTGCATCTGTCTTTGAGTATCTATAACAGCCTTCATCCCTCGAGGAATCTGTCACGTCTTTCAGCATCTTCCTATTTAGACACCTGGGGAGGACAATAACAGGC
The DNA here is from genome assembly GCA_008360985.2 of Macquaria ambigua. Classification (NCBI taxonomy): domain Eukaryota; kingdom Metazoa; phylum Chordata; class Actinopteri; order Centrarchiformes; family Percichthyidae; genus Macquaria; species Macquaria ambigua. The sequence continues at coordinate 30,906 of VMKM01003438.1, read as the reverse complement.
GGACCACCTGCAGGAAGATATTTGAGGACGGACTGGTGAGGGCAAACAGAATGCTGAAGGATGGATAGACAGTGAAGAATCCTTGGGACATAAACGTATCCTTATGTTGGGGCAGCTCAGGATAAAGTTGCATAAAAAATACTGAGGCAATGAGGTAAAAAATCAAAATTGGTAGAGACTGGATGTTTTAGAGATAACAAAGCTAAACTGACAGTCAACTCGGAGGGTCTGCTTTGGTGACATTTTTGGACGATGAAAATGCAAGGAGGCACATAAGGTACACAAGGTATCTTTTGGCCGAATTTCCCAGGAACTATTAAGGAACTTTGCCTGCATCTTGACTGCAGGAACCACATCCCAGCTTTGGCTCTTGCTCCCCAAAAAGTCCCTGCTCCCGAATTAGTACTTCCTGATGGACCTGGAACTGTGGGTGTGAAGTTAGCATTACTGAATGTTGCTGATTATTAGCTAAATGCATCATCGTGCTAACATACGCACATTGCAGTGACAATGTTAAACATGCTGGGGTTTTCTTTAGAAGTTTACCATGTTAAGTTTAGCCTGCAAACGTTTGCTAATTAGCACTAAACACAAAGCAAAGCTGAGGCTGATGGGAAAGCCATTAGTTTTGCAGGTATTTGGTCATAACTCAAAGTATTGGGCAAACTGGAATTCAGACCTGATGATGGAGCTAGAAGAGTCGGAGGATTCCCAAAGTTATTACAAATCATCCACTGGGGAACATGAATGTCTGTTCCAAATGTATTTGCAATCCATCCAATAGTTGTTGAGATATTTCAGGAGGGACCAAAGTGGTGGACTGACCAACCAACAGACCGACATCCGTCCCTGGAGCCACGCCGCTAACATGGCTAAAAGCACTTAACAGACAAGTGTTCTCCCTTTCTACCCTTTCCTTTATTTAAGTGCATCTAAAACAAAGCCATCGTTTTTTTAAACCAAAATCGGTTTTCCAAATGTTCTAATTTGGTTAAAATGCAAACATGAACTTTTAGCCTAAAAAGACCCATTTAATTTACGTCACAATTCAGCAAATCCTGGAGCAAAAACTTCTCCAACTTCCCGACATCATTTTTCCAGCTTGGTGGTTTAAAAACAAGTTTATTCTGACGTACCCAACATCACGTGACCACAGTATATTGAACACTGTCCCTGTATCCACGACTTGTCATGACTTGCCAATTTATTAAAAAGAAGGTAATAAATGTTGGTCCATCCATTCATTTCCCTAAAACCCGTATTTAAAAATCCTGACTGCACATCATGATTTCCATTATTAAATATGACGACGTCTCTTCTCATGCCCTCAGTAATGGTAGCCGAGGTAATCCTGGGTAAGTCTCCATATATCAACCCTCCAGGCTGAGTTCACTGCCAGTAATTGCACATGTGGCATCAGGTCTCATCTTTAGGGTGAAAAATTGAGACAACGAAAAGAAAATGGGAGAGATTTACTGTAAAGCTGAGGTCAGTCGGCTTTTAAAACTTTCAAACAAATACACGCACACACACACAGGCACACACTATCAAGCCAGACAGATATGACATCATTGTGGTCTGTGATTCAATCGCCACCGGCGGCAACCGCGAGCCAAGCACATGACCGCAACCTCGTATATCAAGACCCCTGCAGAGTGTGTGTGTGTGTGTGTGTGTGTGTGTGTGTGTGTGTGCAGACGCTGGTGTGTTTTCTAATGATGAACTGGAGGGGGGGGGGTCTGTCTGTTTGGAATAGCTGACAGCTTTATCCATTTTTCTGTCCTCACACTCGTCTGATGAATCTCTTTTTCTCTCTCAGCTTGTTCTGGTTTGATCGGGATTGACTTTCTTTCTGTCCATTAATCAGCGATGATTTACTTATTTATTAAAAGTCTGCATCTTTTATGTTAAAGTCTCCCTTTTGTTGTAACATTTGCCTGGGAATAAACAGTCAATTGCTTAATATTTAAAATAATTACAGATAATGACAGTATTTAAAAGGTGTTAGTGAAGTTTTAACATTAATAATACATCCATACTCATCTTACTCATTAGTAAAATTACCCTAAATTGAACAGGGCAGACTATGAGTTTATAGTCATACCTCTACTTTGCATGTTTGCATTTGATAGATCATTTGCAGCACAAACTCATACATTGAATAAACTGATTTTGAGCCCATAATGTATTTGATTGTATTATTTTATGCATATGGGGGAGGCAGGGTGTTTTCCAATATCATATGGATTCAGTTGCATTGCACACTAGCTAAACAATAGGCAAAATTCAGCTTATTATGATTTTCTTTGGTTTTAAAGGTTTTCTATGTACTGTAGGTGTTAGCCATGGTCTCTGTCCACGCTACAGATTGTTATTTGTATGATGTCATCATGTCCTGATGGCGCCTTCGACCTCTGATGAGCTGTAAATTACACCAACGAGCTCCCCTGCTCTTTCTGCGTGCCATCAATCTATCTCATAAATATCAAACACTGAATAATAAAAGCAGACTCTCAGACTCAGGCGCTGACCCCTGACCCTCCACTTAGCCTTCATATCGTCCTGGTTGATAAATTCACTTTCTTCAGGTCGTTACTGCCCTGCGGTGCCTGAGGTGACACATGCTCTCTTCGACTCTTGGCGCATGGCGTCATCAGATATAACCTGAGAGAGATCTTAAAACACATTTTAGGAGACAGGCTTTTATATTACTTGTTTATGGGGTATCATTTCTAATAATGCAATAAAAATATTCAACTCCCTGCATTAATTCACATATTGACGTAGTGATAAAAGTCAGTCATATTTATGGATCATTAGGCTTAATGACTGTGATGTTGTGTTCTGCTCTTAAGACTTTAATGGTTCCTGAAGTGGCAGGTGCGTTCATAAGGACCAGGGTTCACGGTTGTCAATGGAGCATCAACATAAAAAGATTGTGTCAGCGATTTTCACTTAAATGTCAAGATAATCTGCCAAAATATGGCTCAGAAAAACTATGACTCTGGTATGGAGGTTCCTAGTAACATTTGCGTATTGTCATTTTTTCAACATTACCATTTGTTTGCAGTCTGATGACTGTAAGTCAAATATTCGCTCTCCTTTTAGCTCTGTTTTGGTCTCCAACTGCTTCTGAGATAAATATCAGGCACTTTAGATGCTCCAGTTTCTTCACTAGCTAGTCGCTAACTTTGTCTGCTGTTTGGTGCTGAGCAGGTAGCGTACAGAGTAATTGTGCTAAAAGGCCAAAACAAAGAGCTAAAGGAGGTTAAAGGCCTTTACACACCGGAGGCGTTTTTTTTGTCAATATATTTGTTCAAACTGTTGTTTTTGTCATGAGTACTTTCACACAGAAAGCGAATATTAACGAGGTTGATTTTTCTGAGCTTTTGCACGGCGAGTAAAGGCATCAACCAATCACGTTGTGCGGAACGGACGTCATGTCACAACTCTGGACCTGTTGATTGTTTGTGTTCCTCATCACCCTGTAAATATATGACAAAGGACACAAAAATTGTAAAGACAATGAAGCAATGGAGCAGCACCGCCGGATGCAGGATAGTGAGTAGATTATGTAGTTTACGTTTGGATGTAGTTGAGTAAATATTCGCAGGCGAGTATTTCGCATGTCGTTTGTTCGTTACATCCCCGGTGTGTAAAGGCCTTAAAAAGCTCAGTTTAGTGTAGATTTCTCACTTTCACATTACTCATAAGTCTTGATTTAGTGTTCATATAAAGAAGATATTGATATTGGTGAAGCATTAGTGAGCAAGTCACTAAATCTGTTCCAGCTCCAGGGGTGCTGCTCCATAGCTTAACTCTGACCTCTGACCTCCTTGCTGGATCAGTAAAGTATCACCTTATTATCAAAAGTTGGACGATCCCTCTGCTGGGCCGACACTTTAGTCTCTTCAGCTTTTATCAGGTTTCACACCCCGACAGCTGTTGAGTTTGAAACCAGCAGGGCGTCCATCTCAGTGATGGTGTGTGTGCGCGCGTGTGTGTGTGCGCGCGTGTGCGTGCATGCGTGCGTGCGTGCGTGTGTGAACAGCACCAGAATGTGTTTTACAGCCTGGGAAGGCACCGTCCTCGGGGCTCGTGTTGTTAGTGAACCACATTCTTCTCTCTTCTCATAATCACGCACAGACCCACAGTTCAACACCAGGGCAAGGCTCGACGCTGAAACACACTGCTTTCATCACACACACACACACACACACACACACACACACACAAAAAAAAATCTCTTATTGATATCTTTTTCTCATTACTTCTAATCTTTTTCTTATTAGCATCTTATACTACTCAATAGGATATCTTGCTGGAGCATTTGTACACACGATAGCGGTATAATTTTCAAAGCGTGTCATGCTTTGTATGCTTTGAAAACTATATCGTTATCTTGTGTGCCAATGTTTTAATAAAATAATCTTGTTCCTTACTTGAAGGAGGTTCACCTTTTGTTCCTATAATCCTTTTGAGCTGTGTTTATATATTCTGTTTTTTTATTTCATCAAGATGAAAGTCGTATTTATGATAAAGCTGCAGTCATAAAACGTGCAGCACAGTTTGCCATTTTTCAGGACTGGAAAGATTAAGGAATTGTTTGCCTTTTTTATGTAATAATTGGAGCAGGGAGTTAAAAGAACTTATAAAACTTAAAAGAAAAACTACATTTTTCCATAAGCCCCAGAGTCAGACATACCTAATTTATTTGTGTTTTGTGGTATTGATCATTCTGCAGCGATATGAGTAACTTTTTACAGTTTTAAAGCAGCCTTGGGGGCAGCGCAAAAACACAACACATTCTCTCATCTCGTAAAGTTGTTCTGTCGAATGTTAGCAAACAGTTGTCTATTTAGATATCCATTTACACACTGCGCAACGTTAGCATTCATGTGGGGGTCATGTTTCTTTCCACCTGATGAATGTAAGTCCAAGATTCACTCACTTTGAGCTGTTTTGGTCTCCTGAGTGAATTATCTGTCTCTTTAGCTGCTAAATGTTTAACTATGTTCACCAGCTAGTCGCTAACTTTGTCTGCTGTGCTGAGCAGGTAGTGTACAGCACGTTTGCAAGCTAAAACTTTCTAATTAGTACTAAACACAGTAGTTTTGCAGGTATTTGGTCATAAACCAAAGTATTGGGCAACATTTTTGACCGGATGCTAAAGGAAAACTTAAGGGATCACAGAAGTTATTACACTTCATCCTGAGGGGGACATGAATATCTGAATCAAATTTCATGGCAATACATCCTATATTTGTTGAGACATTTCACTCACAATCACAAATGTCAACCTCATGGTGGCGCAAGAGGAAAAGTCAGGGGACCGACTGACTAAAAATATGTATTAATCCATCCATCATTCACTGACATTCTATAACTGCTTATCCTGTTAAAGGTAGTACATTATACAGTATATTACAGATATAAAATGCTGCCTCAACCAAGACAACTGAGGTATTACAAGATGAACAGAGGATGGACATTTTAAAACATTTTCTTGTTTTTTGCCCCAGTAAACTTTCTATCTCACAACAACACTAAAAAAAAAACGTCTTGGAGGATCGTCTGCACGTGTTCTTTAAACAAAAGCAGAAAGGAGAGGAAAGAAAAGAGTTGTTCGGACTTCTCACCTCTCCCTCATCTCCCTCGCCTGTCGTCTTCTCTGAGGCCATGAACCTGACAGGTGTGAAATTATACCTCTATCCCCTCTTTCTCTCCTCCTCCTCCTCTTCCCTCCATCATGCTCTCCTGACCTCGACACACACACACATCTGGCAGATGGTTAGTGAGAGTACGAGAGGGTGAATACATGTGGGATAGCTGATATTTGAAGGGCTGGTGTGCCGTGTACACTCATACATTTTTTTAGGTCAGCTTGCTAGCTGGATATAGACTGGCAGGTACAGAAATTGGCAACACAGCACTAGTCAGAGTAACTGTTTGACAGCACCTGTGTTATAGTTTTATCAGATTTAATGTCCTAAATCAGGACATTGAAGTTTATGTGAAGACAAATGTATCTATATATTTGGATGGATTTTTAAGAAGTGAAATATACTTGGTGCAAATGCTGAGACATTTTTGAGGTTATGCACCTCTGTGAAAACATAGTTAACACCTTTATTTGTTGGTTTCTGGGTCTCTGAGCAACATATGATGAAGCTGCCATCTCTAGCGTGCTGTATACACTGTGCTTAATGGGAGTGTTTGCCCCCTAACCACTGTCCAGTATGTGTTAAGGATCATTTTTAATTCAGATGGCCTTTTACAAGATATATTTCCCCGCAGCTCTACACATTCACTGCAGCCGTAGTAGATTTGTTTTGCCACTCAGTTGCAGTGAAGGTTCCATGTTCCATGTGAAAAAGTGACGTCAATGAATACACTCCATAAGCATTCGTCAACACTCACACAACACAACACACTTCAGGTGAAGGAAACTTTTTTCTACGTTAAGAGAGTGAAAGAGAGAGAACATCTAGAGTGCTGACTTTTCAGTTTTACTTCCCTCTGCGGTGCTCCGGTCCAGTTCGGTCTGGACAACGAACTCAACAGCCGTCACTCTTTTCTCTACTTTCCCCTTCTGATTGACAGTTAATGACCATTAAGTGGAGGCCGTCAGTCTGCTAACATTACTGGATCAGGGGCATAAGTGCATGAAGTTTACAGAGTGCGTGTGTGTGTGTGTGTCCAAACCCACGTTAACACTCACTCACAACTGCCAGCATGTTTCAGCGTGTGTGTGTGTGTGTGTGTGTGTACATTTGCATTAGGAAATATTTATGCATGAATGCGTCATTGCATGTGATTATGTGTATATGTGATCTGTGTGTGTCACTGTGTGCGTCACTGCATAAAGCGTGCATGTGTGTGTTCCCATTATTGTCTTCCTGTTTTCGTGGAAGCAACGTGGGAGTTTTACGGGGGTATTTTAGAAAGTGTGTGTGTGTGTGTGTGTGTGTGTCTGCCCGTCCTATCATGTGTCAGCCTCCGTTTGGTAATCGCTGTAATCGATGCAGAGTCAGAGTTCTTCGCCATTCGTGCGTCTTTCCTCTGAATACATGCCGCCGCAGAGCTCGACCTCGCCTTTCTTCCTCTCTTTTTTCCATATATTTTACATTCTCTTCCTGCTCTTGTTTCTCTGCGGTGTGTGTTTTAATTTATTCTTGGTCTTCCATGTGTCGCACAGCTGCGCCACAACTTAACCAAATCCTTGGCCTCGCCTTGAATCTGCAGGCGAGGACGTGGACTGGCTGCCGCCGCCGTTGTTGTTCTCTCCATGTTAAAGCTTTGATCCTGCGTTCAGCCAGGAGGTCGAAGAATTAAAATGCAAATCACGTGCACTGAAACGGAGAGAAATGCATGTCCCGTCTGTGAGAGGAGACATGACAGGTAACAGGCAGCGGTGCAGGTCGAGCAGGTGGACATTTTCCTTCAACTTCGACAGCGCAGGTGCGATTCCCGACTCATGACGTCGTTTTTCCAATTTTTCATTTTCAATTAAAGTTATGTTAATATTAACCTAAAACTCCACTGATGTTCATATTGTTGTGTAGATTTTATTCTATGCTGGTTTGATACCTTTTCTTTTTACCCTTCCTCCTTTAGTTAAGTTTTAGTGTTTGTCTAAATGTCTACGCAGGGCACTCATGCAAAAGACGGTGAACAGTTCTCATTGGACCTCACTGTATAATTAATGGTTGAATTAATTAATTAATTAAATCACTGGCAAAGGTTTCATATCACTTGTCTGATTCCTGCGATTGTCTCAGAACTCTTTTGTGGCCAAGAGATGAAATCTGTCTTTCAGAGTTAGTGTTAATTTTTCTTCTTTGTGTATTTAGTTTCCTGTGTTTCACCTGCAGTCCCACTACAGATACGTTATTAGTCAGTTAATTGATTAGTTGGTCGACCGAAGATTAAAAGTACTCCATTAGGTTAAACAATTAATAAATTAGCTGAGAAAAATAGCTAGATAATCAACATAATTAGTTGTTGCAGCCCTAATTGTCAAATAATGACAACAGTTTTAAGTGTCTTCCTGTCCATCCTTCTGTCCTTTCCTCATTCTCATCTCTTTTTCTGCTCCTCCCTCTTTACTCCTGTCTCTTTTAATTTCTCCTCCTCTCTATTCTTTCTTATTGTTCCCTCTTTGTCCATCCTATCACAACCTCGATGTGAGTCCTTGTTGACGTTACACCTTTAATACCAAGCCTCTTTTCCCTTATTTCCCTCTCCTTATTTTTCATTATCATTCCCTTTTCTTTCCAAGCATCCCTTCTTTCCTCATTTCCTCCCTCTTTAACACTCAGTACATGTCTTTTCCTGTCTTTTTTCTCCTTACTTTCCCTCACTCCTTTTCCCTTTTTGTTGTCCCTCTTGCCTCTTCCTTCTCCAGCTCTTTGTTTCCCCGTTTTCCTCTTCCTTTTGTTCTTTCTTCCTTCTCTACCCACCCTTTCTCCTCTGCCTCTCCCGCCATCCCATCATTTTTCCTCCCCCCTTCTCTTCCTTCACTCCATCCCCTTTTCATCCACCTTATTTCTTTCCTCCCTTTCTTTTTTTTGCCTCCTCTTTCTTTCTCTCCATCCTTACAGTACAATACCCTGTCTGTGTGACTTAAATAGCCCGCTCAGGTACAGTGCTGTGTTTTCCATATGGCTCCCATTCACTCACTGTGGAGAAAGACTATATTGTAGCAAACCGGGCTGTAAAAACATAACAGGGGCGACTCTTAAAATATAATGAAAACCCTGCTCCTCCATTTACACCGCCTGAAGGTTGTAGTTTCACCTGGCTGTTAGAGACAACAAGCCAAAACAATGAGCTTAAAAGGTGCTAAAACGCTCCGTAGAGCCGAGGGGGAACCGCTGAATCGGGTGATAATTCTCTGTGGGTTCGCCTCTACGAGCGACATCTTCCACATTACAAATCACCTTTCGATCTATTGTTAATATAAAAGTTGATTAGAGCAGCTTTAAATACAAGTGTAAGGCTGTAGGAGCAGATCAAACGAGCAGTCACTGATGAGCACACACATTCAAATATGTATTTCTTCTTTTTATAATAGAGACAGTGTTCAGCGTGTGTAGTCGCAAACAAAATGACCTTTAAAAATAAAAAGACACACAAGCATTCGCTAAAGTAATGAACTGTACTTTTCAGACAAATTATATTAATAAAACCACATGGTTAAACACACACACACACACACGCAGAGTAATAGTCTCAGCTCATAGGCATTAATATCAGGGGTGATATAATGACTCCCGAGGGCTCCGACCTTTATAAGTGGGATGGAAAACAAAGGCAGCGCTTACACAGCCGCCCACAAACACACACACAGACACGCTCACACACACCATTCCAACTTTTTGCCATGATTTATTGTGATAAAAGGGAGGACCGTGGCCTTGGCAGTCTGCGCTACATTTTTACTAAGATGATTTTTTTTTCTGCCCTCTTGTTTGTGTTGGTACTGGAGCAAGACTCGCTGTGTGTGTGCATGTGTGTGTCTGAGGGTCTAGACTAGTGTGTGTGTAGCCCTCCAACTAAGGAGTTGATAACTTTCCAGCTACTGAAAACATTTATTTATTCTTTCCTCCCTTTTTATACAAATGGTCTTTAGCAGTCAGTGGGAGTGTGTGTGTGTGTGTGTGTAGTACGTTTGTGTCCATTTTCATGCCTTAAGTTTAAAATTGATTTTAAATATTGTTATTATAATTTCTAATTTTTTGTGAGCGTGTTATTAGAGAAATTTCTGAATCATTGAGGGAGGCGAAAGAGGGATCATTTGTCATTAATTTGGAGGGAGAGACACGTACAGAACAAGACAAATACAAGAGAGAGAAGAAAATTTATCATCATTAAATGGCCATATGAACCAACCAATGTAATGTTTGGTCACAGCTTTGAAGAAGGCAACTCTGCTGCAGAGGCTACAGCTACAACTGGCTGCTATGCACCTACTCCCTATGCAGAGAAGTGTGTTATGGGTAACACCTCAACTCCTGTCTGTACGCAAGTTCGAAACAAAGAGTATAAAAGAAACAGCCATGCGAACGTGTCCAATCGACCACCGTGCATGCTCACCTACATGCAGCCCGGAGAAACACAATTCCAGCTTCAGATGGCAGCGGCGAACAGACAACCTCGGCTGCCATTTTGTTTACGTTGGAAAACATGGAGGCAGCACTGCTCACTGTCTGAAAGTACCTCACAGTTTAGTAGTAGTAGCAGCAGTAGTAGTAAAGTGCAAACCAAATCAAATTTGGTGTGTTCACACAGATAAAACTGCGAGTTCATGGTTAAAAGTCTACTGGCTTTGATCGCCACGATGTGCACAGACCTGGTCCAGGTCTCTGCTGATGATGGGTAAATGATTTATTAATTAGATGTAGTTTCTGTTTGTATAGAGTGTACTGGCAGCTGTTTGTAAGGAGCCAATGAAAAGACTGCAAAAGAAAGAGACAGAAGAATAAATAAGCAACAAAAGGAGATGAAACAAGACGTTATGTGAGTGGGAACTGGAGGCAGAACTACGAGTCTGAATTTAAGGTTTTAATGATTACTCCTAATATGCTGAGGTAGAGGTTTGAAGTCTAGACCGCCCACACACACACACACACACACAGACAGACTAAAACACACCAGAAACCCCTTATTAGTCAGCTAATCTCTGTGCGTCTACAGTAGAGCTGCTTTCAAAACACACACCACCAGGGGGGTCACACTAAATCAACTGGTGGGACTGTGATGAAGGCCATGAGTACAACACACACACACACACACTCCTCAAATAGCCTTAAAGTCCTACTTGGCAGTGCTACAGTGCTGTTATCTTAATGGGTAAATGTGCAGTTGAGTCAGCGAATGCCACACAGAGGCACACACACACTCATATAGTATGTACAAAAATGTATATCAGTATATGTGACAACAAACACACACTTCTCAGTAGAAATACATGTATGATGTCAAAGACACACACACACACACACACACACACACAGAGCAGCCCGTAAAAGCCATGTAAAATGTTCTGCTCCCTATACCTTTGGCTCTGGCTTGCTAATTGGCAGAGGCCTGTGATTGGCTGCTGGACATCTGCCAACAACCAGTGAGAGGCCTCGGTCTGCTCGATCAAAACCATGGCTCCTAAAACAGCAGGAGAGCAGTGTGTGTGTGGGTGTGTGTGTGGTCACCTTAGTCAAGGGTACACACAGTAACAACACTGACCAACACACACACACACACACACACACACAATTACTGTAATGATTGCTGAATGATTACAGTCTACATTTGCCATAAAACCTTAAAGTATGTGAAACATCCTGTGCGTGTGTGTGTGTAGGTGTGTGTGTGTGTGTGTGCCACATGTTAGAGTCATAACACTCACAGTAGGAGGTTTCAAAGCCACAATGGTCCTTGTAATGTAACTGCTGCGGCGCTGCGTACATGAAACGGTCGACACACACTACGATAGAGTCACACAATGATAAAGGCAAATATGTGAGCATGCTAACACACACACACATTAATGTCTGGTATAGTTTAGTATAACTTTTCCAGATTTCTGTCAGCCATCGACTCTGCTTTGTTTAGTCACTTATTTTCTTTATTTATCTTATATTATGGAATTTGTTTCTTTATCTTAGCCGTATTTCTACTGTTTCGTGTCTGATAAGCCTTCAAACTCATGCGAGTGCGGCCCAGTTGGTCACCTTGCTGAGGAGCTGGAGGTGTGCAGCCCGTCACCTGCAGCTCTCCCTCCAGGAGCTGGATCTCGTTCCGTTGCTCCCTGCAATATTTAAAACGGATCCACTTGCAAAAAGACCATTGTGCCAGAAAAAGACCATTGTGTCGTTTTGTAGACGCTTTTTTTTTTTGTCAGCGCTAATCTCGTTGACAAATACATTGCATTTCCTGTGACTGCTTCACAATAAAAGCGTCTTTCGCCAGTTGAAAGCTTTTAATGTGAAGCAGCAGCAGCAGTAGGACGCGTTCGGTTTGCATTAGCTGTAGGTGAGTGAACAGGAAACAGAGAGGCTGATAGCAATGAAATAAAATTACTGGATTACATGCATGCATCGCTTCCTGTGAATCCCTCCTGCTTATGTAGGTAAACTGAATCCAGCCGAAACTACAATATAGAGAGGTAAATGCAGAATGTAAATACATGGTATTGTATCAAAAATTTGGTTTCAGAACTTTAATGTTATGAGTGAAAGCATTAAGTGCAGCTCCAAAAAGATTATCCTAAGAGAATAAAGAATGTCCCGACATTATCATTAAAAAATAAAACGACAAGACAATGAAACACACACACACGGACACTAAAACATTATTTGGACGCATAATTTAAAACGAAAGCATGATGGAAACCAACACGCTCGCATGGGGGAAAATACATGCTAATGCCCTCCTGTCACACACACACACACACACACACACACACACAGAGTAGGTCAGCAGATTAGAGTAGACTAGGTCTATGCTGAAGTAAGGGAAATAGTTTTAATGTTACGTGCTCGCTGGTGGAAACTGAGCCAAGCTGTGGAACGGAATTAGCACCAATGTATAGCTGCATTGTAGCAGACGCCTTTGAACATGCAAACACACACACACACACACACACACACACACACACACACACACACAAGTGCACACAAATGTCATTAAGTATCAGAAATGCACACACAGATGCGAAAAAGATTTGGTGATTAGAGGTTAAAGTTTGAGAGCAGTCATGAAGAAAGACACACACACGTATACACACACACACACACACACACGTCGCCCCTCATTCTGAAACAGGCTGAGAAAACAAGCGGTAAACTCAGTTAAAATGGATTTATTTTATGAAATCTAATAATCGCAGCAATAAAAACATATTGGAATAATGTTTTGGCCGTTTCCTCTCTGACGTCTAAACCTCCTTTTCCTGCTCGCATTTACAGAAGTGAGTGAAAGGATATGAGACTGTGTGTGTGTGTGTGTGTGTGTGTGTGTGTGTCTGTGTGTGTTTAGCATTAACTCAAGGATGCAAAGAAAGAAAAAGGGAAGAAAAAGAAAGAAAGAGTTACATTCAAATAAAAGGATTTAACCCAACAGGATATTACATCATGAAGTTGGCCGGCATCCCAGTCGTTTGATTGGTCGTTTTCATCATTCGGAGCCGCTGTGAGTCCAAACATGTAGTCTACACTGATTTAACTTTTACTACGCCGCTATAAGCCCGGGCTTTAGGAATTACACATAAACTGGACATTTAATTAAAAGAAAATCCAACAAGAAGGACGGAGGGAATGAAGGAAAAGGAAAGACCAATAAAATTAGCAAGGAGATTGGTGAGGAGGGCTTAGAGCAGGAACCAAAAGAGGAATAACGAATAAAAAGGAAAGCATGAGTTATACCACTTCGTGAAGTGAGGGAATAAAAAGGAGAAAAATATATATGAACAAAAAGAGGAGTGAAGTAAATGGATTTGGAAGAGTTTTTGGCTGGCGGTTTTCCGACATTCGACATTCCGCAGGCTTCTAATGTTTCAGGACAAGGTCGGAGATCACACACACGCATATGCAGGGAAGCGAACCGCATTATGAGTGGATAAAAATATTAAGCTGAGGCTTGTCTCTCGTTGTTGGCACCAGTTCTCCCCAGACAGAAGCCAATTAGAGAGTTATAGACCCCCGGATCAGGACACGCAAAAGCACAATCTCACACAGAATATTACCGCTTACAGGGTATTAACTCATAGGAATACACGCAGACAGGTTCAGCATGTTACTGAAAACCTCCTTCACTACCACTCATGGTGGTCCGGGGGCTGCTGCTGGCATCGAGCGGTATCAATAAAGGTTGTGACATTGAGGAGTCTGGAAGGGTTTAATGCTGCGAGGTATAAAAAGGTAGACGAGGGGAATACTGAAGGCAGGGTGGCCCGCTGTCTGCATGAGGAAATAACGCGCGTGAGATGTAAAAGAAAGGGTTTAAAATGTCATGTAGAAGATATCAAAGGGTAGTTTAAGGTTCAAATAGCTCTGTGGAACAGTTTGGTTATTTTTCTCAGTCTGGAAAGTTAGCTATCAATCTATCTGTCATCTGTATCAGATGTGTCATCTCTGTACTAACATAGTTACCTTAACAGAAAGGCTTAACATGTTGGAAATACACCTGCCGAGAGTTAGATGAGAGGATCAATCCCACTATATCAGCAGCCAGCTAACTTAGCTTAGCATAAAGACTGGAAACAGGGGGAAACAGCTAGCCTGTGGCAGGTTAGGTACAGCTACTAATGTTGTCCTAAAAATAAGCCAGTATAGAGCGATCAAAGATCAGGCAGTAAAAGGACAGTTGTGTCTGTAGTAAAGATGCAAATACAACATTATCTAGCAGTACCAGGTCTATTTCCCCAGTAAGATAACCAATTTCATCATCATACTGTGTATGTGTGTGTGTCCCACTTTTAACACCACACCTACAACAGCATACAGTGTCACCTGACATAAACACATTTGGCAGATTTAACCATCCACAACAGAATTAATGACATGTTTTGTGTAATTCTGCTGCTCGACTCACTTCTCAGACCTTCACATATCCTTGAACTGTTTAAGAAAGCCCATGTATAACTACTCTTATACAGCATCACTTCTTATACAGTGATGTTGTTAAAAATACTTTTTTCTTTTCATTGTTACTTTAAGAAACTCCTCTGGACAATACATTTACTTTAATTCCTCTAATGGTCTTCAGTACAACTTGATTTATTCTAATTATTCCTCTTGACCTGCTCTCGCCCTGCTCAGTTTTGACCTGAACTTGACTTGAACTGCTCTTGGAACTGAGCTGAACTGGTCTAAGGTGGTCTTGAAGTCAATATTTCCTCACAAGTGTCACCACCAACACAAACTCTGCACCACAGCTGAGCTTGTTGCGTATTTAAAAAGCACGGACGAGGAAGCAACAGTGATAAAGAGTTCAGCGACCAACCAGCGCTGCTCTCGCCCAAAGACAATGAACAATGAGCTGCTCTCAAAAACACTCTGTGTGCACTTTATAGAGATTTATAGAGCAATCATCACAGTACGAAACTAACTTTACTATCTGTTGCTGCTCCCAACAACACAGAGGGATATTGTGCAACTGTGACCACCAGAAAGCACTGGAAACACACACTGAAAAACAAACAAAAACACACAAACAGTGGGCACACAAGACGGCGCATAAAAATATTCGGTAAGACAAAAAGCAATGTGGGTTGAAAGAGCATAAACACTGCAACGACATGCGGGCACCAACATGTGCAAGCAACATAAACGCTGACATGCATGCTTGGAACACACACACACACACACACACACCTTCTAATGTACACAAAAATACATAAAAGTGGACAAACAAACAAACACACATGAGGAAATACATTCTGGTACTGCAGTTTTGTACTCAGTTGCAGACGGAGCAACGAGAAATTGCCACAGCCATGAAAGCAATAACACACACTTCATTTCACTTCATCACTGTTTTTACTGTCAGCCTCAAAGGTCGTTAAGGGCTGCCTTTAACGAGCGAACAAAATAAAAGCCCCCCTTCTCCTCCCTTAACGAGACAAAATAAAAGTCCCTCCTTTAACGGCCTCAAAATCTTATTAGCACTGATGCTAATTTGTAATCATAACGTCCCACTGTTTCGGTAAAATCTCACCCTGCGTGAGCAAGTGTGTAAGTGTGATAAAGGCCGCACACACACACACACACACACACACACACACACACACACACACAAGCAGCAAAACACAATAGAAGTCAAGCAATACCAGGCTGAACAAAGACGGGCATTGTTTTGTTGGGACTTTGGGGTGGGGGGTGCTGTGAGACAGGACAGAGTTACAGCTCCCACACTGCATAACACACACACACACACACACACACACACACACGTACAGTAACGGTGGTGCTCAGGCCTGATGTGTTCAACAAAACATGACAAACAGGGCGTTTTTGTCTCCTTGACCTGTTTGACTTCCTGTCCTGCACAGGAAATGGACAAGCGGTTTGAGTGTTAGATGTCAGGAGCCTCTCCTTGACATTTAGGGACCGTTTGTAAGTGTGTGTGTGTGTGTGTGAGAATGACATCCATCAAAGACCTTGAAGACGTGTGAGGGTGCCTGTGACTTCACACTTACTGTTCTTCTCAATGTCGAAGCCGTTTCCTTTAAAAGTCCCTTCAGAATAAGTCTGGACGTCCGTTCTTTTACTCTCACGCTCCTCTTCCTCCTCCGGCTCAGCTAACTTTTGGGAGGTTGTTTGAACTCTCCGCGAAGGTCGAGGACATCTAAGGTACAGCGGGACAGAAGATTTAGAAAAAAAGGGGCATCTTGGGAAATTTCAGGAATGTGTCGAGACAGTTTCCTGAGCTCTCAGAGGTCAGGTTTGATGGATGAAGTCAGTTTGTGGCAAAATGGGAAAAACTAAAACATGTACTACACATGGAGGACAGAAGAAATCAATTTATGAAGGTCAAATATATTTGCTATCAACTCTAAAGACCCGCATTCAGTTTTCAAAGTTTGAGTTGTTCTAATGACAATGAACAAAACCTTAACCAACACCAATATTTTGTCCTGGTGAACACTTAAACCCAAATATATAAAAGGGACTGTATTATATATATATATTATACTAGGACAGGGCACAGGGCAGGATCTTTTTTTTGTTTTTCACCCTGAATTTATATTTTATTTCGGCCTTCCCTTGCAAGATAGTTAATAGTTACAGAAATAACATCAAAAAGTTTTTTATGCACCCTATCATGTCTCTGTATCAGGGATGTATTAATGTGTACAATGGTGGTGCATTGGATGGTCCAAAGAAAATATTAATAATGCTGGGGATAGTTATTTTTACCTTATGAGCCCTTAAAATGGAGTAATGGCTACTTATGACTCCATATCACACTTTCTACATGTCAGTGAATCACCAAAAAGTGATTTTATCTTTTGAGATTGTTTTATATGAATACTTTTTAAAATCCCAAAGAGGTAGACTTGTCCAGTTGTAGCAAAGATTAGATAAAAGTTCTTCTTTCTTACCGTTAAACCATCTTGCGACCCTTCAGATTTATCCTGTGAGCCCTCGGAGGTCTTCAGCTGCTCCAGGTGATCAGTAGAAACAGCATCGGCAGATTTGTCTAAAATTACAATTAATATTTCTGTTAAGAATTGTCTTCCAAATCGAAATCCTGCAGATATCCCTTTAGGTTTAATCATTGCATCGTGCATCAGGAATTGAAAACAGCTGGCTTGACAAGCAAAGGTGTTTCAGATAAATCAACAAGTAGTGTGGCCGACACTGACACAAAAAAGTTGATCAGTTTCTCCAAAAGTGATTTACAAATGCATGTTTGTGTGAAATGCATAAGATACCTACTTTTGATCCAGTGGATGTTTGCAGAAGGAACCTGTTTGTTTAACAGGTGAACACAAGCAGACAAAACATCTCTGCAAGGCAGCAGAACAACTTCCTGGTTTGAAGGCACATGACTGGAAATGTGTCACATGACAGGGAACAAAGAAGGACTCAGCTCAGTCAATAAGTTGATTTTATGATAAACTGAACCAAAACTCTAATCCTTTTTGTACTTGCTTCATGATGAGTGACGGACAAAGGCCTTACTGAGGCAAAAAAAAAAAAAACTTAGTCGGGTACACCGAGGCAGCATAACACTCAAACCTCCCTGCACTAAAGCTGGCCCCTTCTGAGCACTTAACATTGAATGTGCACGATTTAAGACTTCAATTTTAAGGGACTTGATCACGAAATATTACCTTGAAGCATACATAATCAGAGGTCAGAGGTCAGTCGAGCACAAAGCCTCCTCAGCGGTTCAGCGTGTTGTGACAGTGATTAAAGCGTTCTTCTTTTGCAACATCTTTATTACCAAACCCAATGCACAATCATCAGAGATAAGTGATGCAAACAGGTGACTTCAGAGTAAACCTTGATTTGGTGATTTGCAGTTCAAAAGACCTCCAAACTGGGATCATTGGTTGAAAAGTAGTTTTTTTAGACATCTGGGTTACATATAACCTTATCTAAACAGAATTTCTATGGCTAGCCTATTGTATATTGTTATGTGAAGATGATCCCTACTACACTTTATACTATAAACTGAAATGCTGTTGAAACAGCAGTTATATGTAACCTAAATGTCTAAAAGAAAACATTCATATTTAGCCCAGTTTCAACATATATGCTCATATATACATCTTTTGACCAGATCAATTAATGATTACTGGGTTATGGACTGTGTGCTGTATCAGCAACAGACCTCCGATGTTTCAGTTACAAGACATTCCCCAACCACCACATCACCCTGCCAGCTGCTCAAACCAGAGGAGTCTGAGATGGACCAAAGGATGAGGTAAAGAGGCAAAGAGCAGACCACCCTCTCCTACCTGGACTCTGGAGGACGTCACAGCATGCAGCCACACGGTGACTAAACACCTCAACAATTTGGTGATTAGCATCTTGTTAAATTATATTGCTTTTTCCACTGAGCTGTTCAACTGCATTCCTCACTGCTAGTTAACACAAAGACTAATGAGAGGAGCATGGCATGTAAAAATGACTTTACAACCGTGTGTTGGTGGTACACAGACAACAGAAAACAACTTAACTTTATGCTAGCTTAAAAGAAGGATTACTACTTACTATGATATATCAAATTAAACACGTTAGTAACAGTAAAATATTGTAATATAACTTTGCACCTGTGAAATGTTATTTCCTTCTGCTTAGATTTGGCATTTCTTTCCTCAGAACATCCAAAAAGCAGAACAAAATTCTGGTATTTTCTATTAAGTGAACCGGAGTGAACTTCGCTGCAAAATGGCGGCGGCAGAGACGCGTCTCTCAACCGGAAGTGGTATCTCCGTGTTTCTATGGAGACAGCGCTAAACCGCTAAATTGCAGGTTATTATTCTTGAGGCATTTTCGGCAGCCGACCCCGATTTACGTTTGTTTTTTTAAATTATAATTTTATTTTTCTTTCTTTCTTTGCTTGTTTTTGTCTCATTTCTGCAGCTTTTTTTCTTAAAAAAATTATGGATTCAGGGACCTGTACTGAATTTTTTTCAGGGTAAGGACTAATGTGTTATTTCCAGTATAAAGCATCTTGCTGTGTATATTCTGTTTATATATATATATATATATATATGTGTGTGTGTATACACTTCTGTACTATTTAAAGGAGAACTGCTCTGTATTTTATTTAATTGTGACCGTGGTTATTGTCATTAACATGGATGTGCTGTGTCCGTTGGTGTTTTCTTTTTTATAATAAACATATCTTTTAAAAAAATAAAGTTAATTGCTCACTTTATGCTGTTATTGAAAAAGTGAAGTGAGATTACATACAGTAGAACCAGGATAAACAAAGTTGGATTGTAATCTCATCTGGATTTTTTTATGCGGATACAAGAGTTGAAATGACGAGGGCCTCTATAACTAATGATGAGTAACATCACAGACTGCATTCATGTTCTGGAGGACATCTACCTTTTATATCTGTCATTTTATGACTGACGAAACTTGCAGCTGGATCTAACAATCTACAATGGAGTAATTTAATTTTCCTAAATTTCATCCAAAAAATGATGTAAACTCGAGTTAGAAGTCAGCGCTCACTGACACACGGCTTCATCAAGGCAGGGATTCGCACTCTGGACGGCCTTCAGAGGTGTCAGTGCAAGCTGTTAACGCACATCTGTACACATGTGAGTGTTTGTGTGTGCGGTTGAGTGTTTGCAAGCTGATATCATGTGTCTGCATATGTGTGTGTGTGTGTGTGTGTGTGTGTGTGAGAGAGAGAGACAGTTTGTAAGCTGATATCACCGGTCTGAACTTTGGCAGTGTGAAGGATAGACTCACAGGTACAGATGGGGCTACTGTGGTTTTACTTGCTGTAAGTGTTTGATGTTATAGGCCTCCTCGCCGCTACATGTGTGTGTGTGTGTGTGTGTGTGTGTGTGTGTGTGTTTGAGGTGATAATGAAACAACTAGAATCCTGTTTGCCAGCCTCCCCTCCGGTCATTTTCCATCACATCTGGTGAATGAGGCGCACTTTGACCCCTCCATGTTCAAAGCTGCCCTAAACACACACACACACACAGAGTCAGAGAATGCACCTAGGTTGATGAACGTTGGCTGTAAACAAAACATTTTTCGGCGAAAGCACTTTTATTTCATCAGTGATTAACATAGCAGTGAGATGAGGCAACAGGACGAGGAGAGAGGAGTCAGGAGGAGGGAGAGAAAGGCTGATGATGGAGAGGAGGATGTGACTGAGGGTTCAGGATTGGGTGGAAGATGAAGGAAGTAAAGAAAAAGAAAAAAGGCAGTGTAATGAAGCTGATAAGTCAATAACAACGTAAAGTTAGCAATTCAAATTTTAAGAAAAAAATGCAGCTGCAGAAATGAGGCAAAAACAAGTGAAACAAAAAGCAAAAAAAAACAATAAAAAAACCAAAGTAGTCCAAAAAAGAAGATAATCATTTAAAAATACAAATAAAAAATAAGTAAATAATAAGATTAGATGGATTCCAATGCATTCAGATGGCTGTAAAGGAAAGGCCGTCAGTAAAGGTTACTAGCTCTTGTGGATTACAGATCACTCATCAATATTCTTTTCTGTCTTGCGAGCATTAATACCATAATCTGAATAAAACTGTATTTTTTCTGCGTGATCACATATCAGCTGGTTGAAGAAGACGAGTAAAATGTGATGGTGTTTCTGTGATTTTAGAGAAGTTTATTCACCAAATAAAGTGACCAAAACATGACAGAACACAAGTGGGCTGAGCTGTCTGCCGGCTACGAGTAGGCAGGCAGCGCACGCCGCAAGATGAAGACCATTTGACGCGGTCGAAAGCTCCAGACCAAGCAACAAGTGGATCTTGATTTGAGATTGTTTTGTCGTCTACTGTTTCCAAGGTCAAGCTCAACATTGTAGGTCATACGAACATTAACAAATGTGTCAAAATCAAAATAAAACTGCAATCTAGTTATTTTGCACTGAGTTAATGTTATGCTATATATATGTGTGTGCACCTGACAGTGTTTCCATGACACCAGACTCTGTAGAAAGACAAATCATTGTTCACTGTGATCAATTTTCTTTCTTCAAGTAACTGTCATGTCTCTGGAAGTTCTATTTAGATTTTCAATGCAGCAGAAACGCAGCTTTTCAGATTCAAAACCATCCAATCTTAGAGAGAGAAAAAAATCAGCTGCATTGTGAACGCAGCCAAAGAATACAAAATGTACGACGGAGGAAGTGATAAGGAGCGAAAACACTGGAGGAGTTAAAACGGAGGGAGGTCAGGGTAGGGTGAGGAGGCAGAAGAGGTGTGTTTGGAGAGGGGGGAGGAAGAGGAGGAAGACAGCGAAGGTCAAAGAAAATGAGAGAGGGATGGAGGAGCGAAGACAGACCACCGCCACAGCCCACCGCCACAGCCCACCCACACTGCACACACTGCACACACACACACATCGTGGTCAGAGGTTCACCTGCAGTTCACGTTGACCATAACAACACCCCTGAGAAGGCGAGCAAAAGGGGAGAACATGAGACGTGCACGTAAAGGAAAAAGAGAGAGGTTACGGTACGGGAGTGATGTGGTATCAGCAGGGACGGATGAGTGGAAGGAGGGATGAGAGGAGGAGGAGATGGAGGGAGGAAACCAGGGGAGAGGTGGGAAGGCAAAGTAATAATTTAGGGTTGCGGGAGCTCAGGAGAGGAATCGGTCAAAGAGAGTTTTCAGTCCGACTTCTGCAGACGTTGCGGGTTCGCACCAAGGTCAGTGAACTAAACACGCATGCATACTTACATGTTAATTCTAGCCTTTCTCTTATATAAACACGCAGGCCTGATTTTGCTGGAAATTTATACTTGTTTGCAAGAAAATAAATGTTTTTTTTCATCACTACAAGTATATTAAACTGTGGGGTTTTTATAATTTGAAATGGAGCTGCACCAAACCAGTGCAATTTAATGGAACCATAACCAAAATTACTAATCATATCGCCAACTAAAATGACCCAATACCTTCTCACTCCTAGAGCTCACCAGGAAGTAGAAGACTAGCTTGGAATAATGAAACTGGAGAACAAATGATACAGGAAGAGTGGACATATATTTGCGAACAGTCACACGTTTTAACTATTAATACCAGGTTCAAACTTTTACAGGTTTTCAACAAAGAAAATGTCAATGTTCCAGGAATATGAGAACCAGGTTGATGGGCCATTCTGAGTTACACTGTGGGCTACAACTTTATCAGCCTATATTTGTTTACATTTCGGCAAATTAGCACCATTAAAAGTATGCCGAATTATCTATTTGCACTTCCTGTTTGATGTACAGACTGCTACCACTAAATTACTTTGATGCTGAAGAAAACTTAAAAACGTGAGGATTCTCAGGCAAGTTCTGCAGTTTACATCATTTTTTCCCTCTGTTTTCTAAGTGGATTTATGGACGTTTATTCACAATGGACATCTGAGATACTGGTATCCTCGGGAAGGTGTAAGTCACACTAAATCTAAAAATATGTGTATCACGTCTGTGTGTTCAGATTTGACTGAATTTTGACTCGGAGAAGGAATGCGATTTTTGGGGCAAACTGCATTTTTAGGACAAAGCGTTTGACAATATCTCATTTTAATAAAAGTATATTATTACTAGTTGTACTTGTAGTCTTGCTAATAGACAAACATGTAAAGAAGTACACAATGCGCTAATCAGAAATGCAGTTTTATTGATAATACTGTCACATAATGCAGTGCACACAGTATTGCTCTTTGTGGATATGCAGTCAAATACACATCGTGTTCAGAATACATTCAGTCTGTGCCTCTCAGAAAACATTAAAATATTATCAATGCTGTCAGTCACGATCAATCACCATTTACAAGAACAACAAAGGAATCTGTCATGGTGCCGATCATGATCACATACTGGTTCTGTACGGGAGTACACAGAGTCCCTACATGTTATTGTTTACTGCAGTTTTATGGCATCAGGAGTTTATTACAGTCAACAGCAGAAGGACGCTTGTGTTTAAAGCTGAAGCATAGCGCAGCATATTTCTAAAACAAGTTTCCCTTCTGGCCACACCCCTACCAGTGATGTCACAGCAGGTATTTTGCCCTGGACAGCTGACATCACTGATTGGGGGTGTGGCCAGATATGAAAGTGGTTAAAAGTGCAGCAGCAGTTTTTCTGTTTTCCCCATTTAAGTCAGTGCTGAGTCGCCCTTTAAAAACATTTAAACTAACGAGTATTTTCAGGTGAATGTGGGATTTTAAATAATATTTGCCTTTACTTTCACAGCAACAGTGTTTTAAGCCTCATAAAGGCAACTGGAAGCAATTTTGTGTGTTTTAATTCACGCTGAGGCACAAGTTAGTGTTACTATAAAGTCAAGGCAGCAAAGCTAAAGGCTAAAGGCACGTTGCATTCACTGACAGGAAGAACGTCGGGCAACAACAGTGCTGAGTCAATGTTTTAAAAGACAAATTTGCAGTACGAAGGCATCTTGAGGCTATTTGGAAAATATAACAAAAAAACAACACTGAAGACGGCAACTGGCAGCAGGATTGTCTAAGTAAAGTTCTTTCCATTCGGAGGCTTGTGGATGTTTAAAGCTCTTTCATACACACATATGAAAGATATAAAGCTATTTCAAGATACTAACACTAAAGTTAAATGTAACACAAGTCCACGAAATCGTCATCTATCCAGGCAAAGATCCTGACACAAATCCAAATACATTTATCTCGTCCCGGTATCTTTCTGCAGCTATCTGGTGTATTCAGACACGAAGCACTGGGAATTTTCTCTTTTTTCTTCTTATTTGCACAAATATCACCACATTTTTAATATATTTACACATTTTGCCTGAAGACAACAGCTATGTCATTTAGCATGGGCTATATGACTAGCCTATTTACTATTTATCATCAAATGTTTCACTGATTTTTGGCTTTTTTTCTGCTTCTGTCGTCGCTATTATGATTAGAAAATTGAAGTCATACAATTGTGAAAAACCACAATCCAGGAGCATCAGTCTGTGCCTCCGTCCAAGCCACCTATTTGCATCCATTTGTATTTTTCTTTGCCGTGTAGCTGAAGACACCTTTTCAGCACGTATCTGACAAAAGCAGGTAATTTCTTTTAGTGTAAACAGCTAGAAGAACCACACAAGATGCCAAACAGGAAAACCCCAACCCAACCCTTCCCCCCAAAAACAGCTGAATAACTAAAATAACACGAATAATAATACTGATATTAAAATGAAAGAAGCTATCAAACGCTTCCCACAAGAACTTAATTTAAAAATGTCTCACAACCAACCGGCCAATGTCCACAGGATCCGGCTCTGTTCTTCGGCAGCCACATTTATAATGTTTTACAAGCATAAATACACGTTTGCAGCTCATCTAGATGTGGTAAAAGATGCTTTGTGGCTGTACTTTCATGTGACAACCTTTTGCTGCTTCTAACTTTCTCTATAATGACTCACTGTGAGTGTGAATTTCATGCTTCAGAGGCTCGAGCTGCTCTGGAAAAGAAGATCACAGCTGCAAGATTCGAAATGTGCACCTTTTTTCAATGAGTACAAATTGCTTACATTCAAACAGGGAAGCCAAATGGTGCATAGAAAATGAGCATAACTCAACGTAGATCATCATAATGACACTAAATCCCTGAAAAATAATCATGGAGCACTTGATTCAACTCATCTTAGTAGTGATGTATCTACTTCTGAGGGTTTCTAGTGTTCTGCAAATGAATGAAATGCACCTTAACAAGAAGAGTTTTTCTTCTCATTAAGTTTTTGTTACGGGTGAGAACGAAGCCATTTGAACTAAGTCAGTACTGACGGGTCTCTGCCCACCTCCAAGCAAAACGCACAGTGGTTTCTGAGGAGCAACAACGTAATCTAAACTCTGCAGCAAACAGCTCAAAATGCAAGAGTTTATGGGTGCAAGGAGACAAATGTTGACATCTGATAGCAAGTTCCTCAAGTTTGGAAAGCCGAGCAGATTCTGGAGTAAAAGTTTGGACTTCAGATGTTTTTTAAAGTGTTGTTAACTGATTTTAAATCTAATATATGCTGAGGTTAGCGGAGCTGGAGTTAAACCCTCTCTGACCTGGCAGGACGACAGGTTGCCAAAACTGCGTCCAATAAATGAGCTACTTGTGAGTCCGTGTGACTTTTGTTTACAAGGCCTGGTTGGCTCGTAATTGGCTGGTGCGAACCTAAAACGAACCAAACGGGACAAAGTCAACTTTTCCACTCTGGTGCGGACCAAAGCAAACTAACCGAACACGTGATCGCAACGAAAAAAACCTCTCAAATCTTTAGACTTCAGGAGGAACCACTGAGAGGAACACGATGCAGAAATAAACAAGAGAAGAAGAGAGAGGAGTTCTCTCATACTCTTCTTCATGTCTTTTTAATTACGACTTGGTTTAAGTGTGTTGTCCATCTTTGTTTCTCTTCAGTTACTATTTGCTTTCTAAGTCAGCACACACACACACACACACGTATATATATAAACTTACAAACACGTACTGTACTTCAGGAAATCCCACAGAATCTGGGTGGATTACTCTCCTCTAACCTTTCCTGTTTGGACTTTGTGTGTTTCTTTCTCACGAAGGTACGCAGGTTACGTCCATTAAAAGACAGACTGACCTACATGACTCCAGTTGTGTGTGTGTGTGTGTGTGTGTGTGTGTGTGTGTGTGTGTGTGTGTGTGTGTGTCCCCTCCTTATCTGCATCCATCCATCAATCTAAAAACACGCTTTGTACTAATAAAGCTCAAACCCCCGAGATCAACAAGAGCAAATCCCAGACTTAACCCAGTGAACCCTGAGAGAGCTGAAGACTGGAGGAGGAGGAGGAGGGGAACAGAGCAGAGGGAAGAAGAGGAGGATGAAGATGAAGGGGAGGAAAAGATGGAGAAGAAGGTGGAAGAGGAGGAAGAACAGAATTTGATGCAGGAGGAGAAAGTATGAAATGAATAAAGCGGAAGAAAAGGAGGAAGAGGAAGTTAAGGAGACGCAAAGGAAAAGGAGGAAATGAGGAGGAGAATTGGGAGGAGGAAGAAGAGGAGATACATAATGAGATAAAAAAGGAGAAGGAATAAGAAGGGGAGCAAAGGAGAGGATGAGGAGGATGAAAAGGAAGGAGGGAGAACAGGAGGGAAAGGAGAAGAAATATGACGAGAAGAGGAGGAAGAACAGGAGGAAAATTAAGTGCAGGTGGAGGGAAGGAGGAGAAGGAGCAAATGTAGAGGAAGAAGAGAAGAAGGAAAGCAAAGGGGAGGAAAAAAGGAAGAAGATGAGGAGGAGGAGGAGGAAGAAGAGTGGAAAGAAGAGGAGCAGAAGGAAGCAAATATAAAACATGGAGGTTTAGGTGTAAATCGTTGATGCAGCTTTGATGAAGTTGTACATTTAACAATATTTCTTTAATAATACAACTTTAATTTGATTTAAAACTAAAATTCTGATTGCACCTGAAGGCAGCATATGTGGCAATGATGTCTTCTGTACAGGGAATAAAACGCCCTTCTAAGGTTCTTCTTCATAAAGACTTGAGTGATAAAGTTTGACAGTTTGAAGCTGCTGCCTGACCTGACTTTGCTGCTGGGAAACAGCAGGCGGTAAAAAAAGATCAGGCATCACAATCTTTGATTCGGTTTCCTGCTTTTTCAAACATGGCAGCGTTTTTTTTTTTTTAATTCTCCTTCTTCTCTGCGTGAGGGCAGACGAGACGGAAAGAGGGATGAAAGAGGTGACGGAGGGACGACGAGGACGCGGGCGACGCATGCTGAGATCTGATAATAACTCTGGAAACGCATTTAGTACATTAACGCAGTGTCGCTGATGAATGGAGAGACAGTGAGGCATCAGTAAAGGCACAAATGGACACACACACACACACACACACACACACACACGTCGGGCACTAGTGCACATCAGGTCTATCTGCACAACAGAGTGTCAACTTATCTTAGACGAAGTTCACGAGTTCACCAGTGCAGTTATCGCTCACTCTGAGCAACTTCAGCGACATGACAGAACAGTTTTAAAGACTCGAGAGAAGAAGAAGAAAAATGACATGAAAATCTTGACTTTGTTCTTGGTTGTTTCAGCTTGTTTGCATTTTCTTTCTTCTTCTTCTTCTTCTTCTGTCATCACTCTGCTGCCTTGGCTGGTCCGAAAGGTCCCACCATCTTCATGGCAGCGTAGTTCTGCAGCATGAAAAGAAAAACAGTAAAAAGAGAAGAAAGAAGAAAGGATGCAGTTGGTTACTTTCTCTTTAATTTTTTCTATCACTTATGGTAACGCAAAAGACAGAAAAATTATGGATTTCTATTGTCTCTCCCTCTCTCATTTTCTTAGTCATTTTCTCCATATTTCTCCGTCTTTCTTTCTCATCCCAGTTCATTCCCTTCATCTTTCTTTCTTCTCCATTATGAGGTCTTTAAAGAGCATTTTTATCTTGTGATTATTTTGTATATTTCTTTTAGTTTAGTCTCATCTCCCTGATGTTTTTGATTGTATTAGATGTTTTTTTTGTATTGTGGAGGAACTTGTCCATTGAGTTCTGTTTCAGGTGTGCTTTGATTTTTCTACCAAATAAAGTTAAGACATTCGGCCTCGACATTTACAACCTGTCTGATCTTCTAACTGCTCGTGTTTCTTGATCTGTGGCATGATTGTCATCTTTTAATGAGATGCATACAGTATAACCACCACTCTCTCCCCTCATTTCCTGTCTGTCTCTATATTCGGCTGTCTAATGAAGGAGAAATTACCAAATATTTTAATAAAAGAAATTAAACTATGAAAATGAGGCCAAAGTTTTAATAAACCCGAATTATAATTTAATTGTGCAAACAAATAAGCAAAGAAGCAAATGTTACTGTCTCCTTCTGCCTCTATCTCCATCTATCTCACACACACACACAGACTCAAACTTGCCGGGAACGAGTAGAGGAAGACGCCGAGGAAGAGGAAGACGAAGAAGAGGATGATGAAGAGGATGATGAACCACTTGAACCGCCTCCACAGGATGAACTTGAGGGTCTTATAGGGGGAGGAGAACCACAGGAAGGAGGTCTCTGGACGCCTGGGAGGAGAGAAGCGTAGAGTGTGAGTGTGTGTGTGTGTGTGTGTGTGTTTGTGTTTGTGTTTGTGTGTGTGTGTGTGTGTGTGTGTGTGTGTGTGTGTGTGTGTGACTCACTGAGGCTCCTCCAGGTGAGGGTTCATGTTGGGTTCGTCTCTGCCGTGGCCAGCTGGTCTCTCCTCGTGCTCCTGCTCTGTCACGATCTCCAGAGACATCTCCACCTTCCCCTGAAGCAGAGACAACGTGGCCTTTACGGGCCGGTCCCAACAGGAAGTGGCACCACGAAACTCATCCACACATACTCACAAAACAGGGCTAGTTGGTGAACTTGAAGCTGATACGCTAGTTAGCCGGGATCGTACACCAGGATTGTACACCATCTCATTTTAAAAAAGCGTTTTATCCAAACTAGCAAACTTGGCAACATTCAATCAGCAATCTCGTTAGCTTGGTTGCTAACGGGACAATAAGTTCACACAGTTTATTCAAAAGACACATTTGTAGCATCGACTCCTGTCTCATAACTGTCTGCAAACCATTCCTCTTTTGGATGGTGCAACACAGCTAATAAGCTACGATAGCTTCCTTCATTTTCCTTCACACAAAATTTCAAGACCGCTTGCTACGGTGCAAATTCTTGTGCCAGATGAACTTCCAAGTTATGTGCCCAAAAATAGAATTTCTGTATGTTGTATTCTACCTTTTTGTCTTTCTGGAAATGTTCTTTTCAATGGATTATTAAAGGTTACAGCAGACCTAGACTGTATCAGCGTGTCTGTGTGTGTTTACTGATGAAGGGACAGTGTGTGTGTGTGTGTGTGTGTGTGTGTGTCCTCACAGCAATGATCTTCTCTCCGTTCTGCTCGCAGATGCAGGGCCACCATCCTTTGACAGTCTTCTGTTCAAACAGAGACACCAGCTTGTCCGCCGGCTGGTCCAGCACCTGCAGGTTACATTTTTCTGGAGACTTGGCGGGACGCAGCATGTGGTTCAGGTCCATCACCAGGTGACCTGCAGAAACATGTACAGGACATTCACACAGGGCTGGAGCATAAGGAAGAAATAAATCATGACGAACAGGAGGCTCTCTGATAATATCATGGTTTTCTGTATAAAAATCTGTGCAGTTAAATCCAACTAATTGTTCAGTGTTTCCATAACGGGGGGTCAGGACGCAGTGTGACTGAATGTAAACTTGATGCAAAGACGGAATTGGGTGCAAATGTATTAAGTAAGTGTCAGTTTATGAAGGAAAATTGAACATTACAATTCTCAGTTTAAACAAAAATGAGGTTTCACTCATTCACAGTGACTTTAATGAGTGTAAAGTCAAAGAGTAGCAACTGAGGAGCGTTTGTGTCGCATCCAGAGATTAAAGTGGTCATTTTTTGTATTCATTGATTTTTATATTTCTGCCATTTTCTTTCTTTTACACAGCTCGTGCAAACCTCCAAGTCCTTCTTTTTTCATTGTATTCCAAACAAACAGGAAATGCTTTACATCTTGCGTGGCAGAGGATGTTGTCGTTTTCTTGTGATAACGGGTTAATTTATCTCGTAGTCTTCTCCTTAAATAACGAGGACTGATCTGAATGACCTTGACTGAAGTAGAGTCTGACGCCATGATCAATAACAGGTGCTCCTTGATCTGACATTTTCAGCTTAAATCAGTTGCTACAGCTGTCAAGACGCCATCTCTGCATGCTGGAACAGCACTCCTGATCTCTGATAAACATTATAAGTAAGCTAATGAGAGGAAACGACCTTTTGTTTACTCATGATAACAGGTTGATTATCTCGTTTTCTCGAGATAACGACATTAAAGAAAATAATTGCAAGCACGGCCGTTGTTGGCTTCCATAGATTTCTATAAAAAATGTTAAAAATTGTTTAATGTGAAGAGATGGTTTCTAATTTAAACACTATCGCTCAATTTACATCAAACGTCGCTTAATTATTGAACAAATACAGCAACAACGTCACCGAAACGTGTAGTCTGCAGATCCTCCTGCAGGTTTCTGGGGCCTTTTAAGACGGAGGAAGGAACTCTTTACTGTACGAGTGTCTTAAATCACGGTGCTTTAACGAAGCTTTGAAAGATGGATGTTATGATATTAGGCTTAAGATGCTTTTGGGAAACCCAGATCTGTGTAAACCAGCAGTGTCAGCTCTCCATGCAGCCAGTTTTTCTTAATGACTAATTACTGAGTGTGTTGTGAGAGAATTATGGACGATCCTGTGGTGGAGGGTAGTCAGTGCAGTTTTGATCATTGTTGACATTAAGTATGGAGGGACTGTGGGTTGATGGATGGCAGAAGAGAGACTTGATGTCCGCTGGAAGTGTTTTTCCAGAGTTTGCTGCAGTTTGACAGTGCGATCGTAGGAAAATGGCTCGTGTCTGACCCTCGCGCCGCGCAGGAAGATTAACAGTCAGCGGTCCGAGCTGACGAGCTGAAGACAGGCAGGAATGGAGAAAATGCTTTGAGGCGGCCACACACCCGCTGACTGTACGAGGTGAATAAACTTGAGCGAGAGAGAAAACGCCGGTGACAGACAGGAACAGATCAGAGTCTGGATTCCTCATCTTCCTCCTCCTCCTCCTCTCACACCGCAGACGCACGCTCAGTCCACACACACCATCATCCTCCCTTCTTTGGCAAAAAAAAGAAAAGATGAAATGAAGCAGGAGG
>VMKM01003437.1:0-36747 GCA_008360985.2 Macquaria ambigua | reverse complement strand
GCTAATTGATTGGTTTCATCTGGCTTGATCGATAAATATAATTGGGTATCATCTGCATAACAATGAAAATGTATGGGGTGCTTCTTAATAATATTGCCTAAAGGAAGCATATATAAGGTAAATAGAATTGGTCCAAGCACAGAACCTTGTGGAACTCCGTGACTAACTTTGGCGTGCATAGAGGATTCATCATTAACATGTACAAAACAAATCTGATAAATAGGATTTAAACCAGCTTAGTGCAGTGCCTTTAATGCCAATTAAATGTTCTAGTCTCTGTAATAGAATGTGATGGTCAATGGTATCGAATGCAGCACTAAGATCTAGTAAGACAAGTACAGAGACAAGTCCTTTGTCAGATGCAATTAGAAGGTCATTTGTAACTTTCACCAGTGCTGTCTCTAAATCCTGACTGAAAATCGTCAAACAACTTATTGTTGTGTAGAAAGTCACACAACTGATTGGCGACTGCTTTCTCAAGAATCTTAGAGAGAAAAGGAGGGTTAGATATAGGTCTATAATTTGACAAAACCCCTGGATCAAGAGTGGGCTTTTTAAGAAGAGGTTTAATTAGGTGAGGATGAGGAAATCATGGAAGTTAGTTGATTAAGGTTGATGGGAGAAAAGCAGTCTAAATGTACATCAGGTTTTACAGTTGTGTTTGAAGATAAGTCAGTACCAACTGAGGGCAGGAGGTGCTGAATTTTGTCTCTAATAGTTAGAATTTTATCATTAAAGAAGCTCATGAAGTCATTACTACTGAGATCTATAGGAATACATGGCTCAACAGAGCTGTGACTCTCTGTCAGCCTGGCTACAGTGCTGAACAGAAACTTGGGGTTGTTCTTATTTTCCTCTATTAATGATGAGTAGTAGGCTGCTCTAGCATTACAGAGGGCCTTCCTATAGATTTTAAGACTATCTTGCCAGGCTAAACGTGATTCTTCCAGATTGGTGGAACGCCATTTCCTTTCAAGCTTTCGCGATGTTTGTTTTAATTTGCGGGTTTGCAGGTTATACCATGGAGCTAACCTCCTCTGTTTTATTATCTTGTTTTTTAGAGGGGCGATAGAGTCAAGTGTTATTCATAGTGAGCCTGCAGCACTATCAACAAGGTGATCAATTTGGGAGGGACTAAAGTTAGCATAGGAGTCATCTGTTACATTGAGACATGGAACTGAATTAAATGCAGATGGAATCACTTCCTTAAATTTAGCTACAGCACCATCAGATAGACATCTAGTGTAGGAATGTTTGCCTAATGGCGTGTAGTCCAGTAATAGGAATTCAAAAGTTACTAAATAATGGTCTGATAAAAAAGAATTCTGTGCAAAGACTATTAGATGTTCAATTTCTATGCCATAGACAAGAACAAGGTCGAGGGTGTGGTTAAAACAGTGAGTGGGTTTATGTACACTCTGACAGAAGCCAATTGAATCTAATAATGAGATAAACGCAGCACTAAGGCTATCATTTTCTACATCCACATGAATATTAAAATCACCTACAATAATTATTTTATCTGTTTTAAGGACTAATCCTGATAAGAACTCTGAGAATTCAGATAAAAATTCAGAATACGGTCCAGGAGCTCGGTACACTATAACAAATAGAATTGGCTGTAGTGTTTTCCAGGTTGGGTGTGAAAGACTAAGAACAAGGCTTTCGAACGAGTTATAATTTAGTTTAGGTTTAGGTTTGATTAACAGGCTTGAGTCGAAGATGGCTGCAACTCCACCTCCTCGGCCTGAGCCTCGAGGAATGTGAGTATTAATGTGACTGGGGGGAGTGGATTCATTTAGGCTAACATTCATCGTGACACAGCCAGGTTTCAGTAAGACAGAATAAATCAATATTATGATCTGATATTAGATCGTTTACTAGAACAGCTTTAGATGAGAGAGATCTAATGTTTAAGAGTCCTATTTTGTTGTACTGTTGCAGTGGTGGTTTTGCTTTTTATTAGGTTTTTATGTTTAACTCCTCTTCTGTTTACTTTTGATTTAAATAATTTAAGTGGTCGGGGGGCAGACAACCTCTCTGTGGAGTTTAGGGTGGGTAACTGCTCTAATGGAAGCGCAGAGAAGCGTGTAGGACTGCAGCTCTGCCTCCTGGTCTGGACCACAGACTGTATTAAGTCTATGGTCTGAACTCTGAGCTGTCATGGCTTTGGGCCACTAATAAATTCGGTCAGATTTCTAGATATGAGAGCGGCTCCATCCAAAGTGGGATGAATCAGATGAATCTCCTAATCAGACCAGGTCTTCTCCAGAAAGTCTGCCAATTATCTACAAAAAGATACAGATACAAATGTCACTACACAAGTTTGCAAAACTACGGTTACAGATACAAACCGCTGTTTTCAAGTACACCTTTTAGAATGATATAATATTCCATAAATAATGAATTGGTGACACTTTTGACTCAAAAGTCAAGGTCACTGTGGCCTCAAAATGATCTTGACAAACACAAAACACTAAAAAAGTAAATGTGATTAACTTGTTACTTGATCTTATTGGGCTATTTACATTATTTACAAGTAATTCTAATTCAACCTACATGCCTTTGGAGTGTGGGAGGACCCAGAGGAAATCCATGCAGAGGCTGTGAGACCATAAAACTTCCACACAGAGAGAAGACCCCCAACCAGGTTAGAAACTAGGGCCTTCTTTCTGTGAGGTCACAGTGCTGATCACCAAGTCACCATGCCGCCTACTGAGAAAGAGGGAGTCGCAGATGAAGGAGAGAAGGGTTAGATGGGTTCTTACCTTTGCTTTTCACTCTTTTTCTTCTTTCCCAAGCATCCCCCGCCTTCTTCTTCACTCTTTCCTTCTGGCCAGAGCAGCTGCCTCCTGCATCTTTGTTGCAAATGTTCTGTTTGTGGCCCAGGAACAGAAGCTCTTTTGCTTTTCCTTCTCTATTTTGTTGTTTGAGTTGAGCTGGCATAATTTATTTTATTTACAAAGGCTAACTCTGGAGCCATCTGAATTTAACAAATTTCTGCTTGATCAAGAATTTGATCTATTCCTCTGTTTTTCTTGCTTCCCATACCAATCTCCTCCAGAGTGTTCTTATTGCAGCTCCTCCTTTGCAGCCAATTCTTTGTGGAAGCACTCCTCCAGAGTGTCACATTATGTTTTCCACTTGCAGTGTTTGCATTTAGATTTAATGTTTAAATATGTAAAGTAATGTAAATAACATGTAGAAGTACAATCTAAATACAATATTTATTGATTCAGTTTTTGTAGAATCACTGTACAAACCTTTAATGATATAATAATGATAATAATAATAATTATAATAATAATAATAATAATAAAATGTAATATTTAAACTACTATAGTGATTAACAGTAGAAAGGTTTCTTTAAACTCTCATTGTAGTGGAGCTAATAGGAATATGCTCAGTCTGGGCGCTAGTTCTGTGTTTGTCACTAGGTTCACCCCAGTATGTGTCGGCCAGAACACCACTTAAGGTCAAATCCTCCAGAGAATGAAATAAAGAGAGTAGAGATGGTTGATATGCTGTTTACTTCTCCCTTTGCAGTAACACATACAGTAGTCATGCAATAACAGCTGGGTGTTTGTCTCTGGTTGTGTGTGTGGTTTCTATAAAGAAAGGAATAACAAAATACAACTGAATGAAGGATAACATTATGTATACATCCATTTCAGCCAAATGCAGTAATATGCATAATATTACCAAATCTAATATAAACAATAATCAGTAGTGATACGAACATGACTACATGTCTTTTAAACTCCAGTAATTGTAAACAGAGGAAGTAGTCAAAATGACTACAATAACATTTCTCTCCCTTTTACACAGCATTCTAAAACACTAATTACATAGGATTCTTAGACACATTAACACTGTGTTAAGTTATGCTTTTATTGTGAAAAACCTACAGGCATACTGTCTTCCGTCACTGAGTTAACAAAGCTTCAATAGCAGTATGGGTAACTTGACACTCACCACTTCGAAATTTAGCTCAACCATAAAACACACTTAACAATACTAAGAACATGTTTTGAACTCAAAGTGACATATTTCGGTCGGCCGTGCTGAATAAGGTGAGCCGAGGACCATAAAGTAGCGTGCATAAACTCGCTCAAAATAAGAATTTGGCGGGCAGATGTAAAATAATCCAGGTAATAATCCAGGTAACAGCCATTACTAGTGGACCTACCGAGAGTAACAGTCTGTGAGTGGCAAAAACAAGCACTTTGAGTGGACGCACTTTGACAGGCGCAGTTGCCCACAAGGATTACGTTGCAGCCATTGCAGCCCGTTCGTGGCTGCCGGCTGAGGCGATCTACTGGACCAAACCTGGTAGCTATTAGTCATTTAGACCCCAGAATTTGTAAAAACAAAAAAAAAATAGGGCCCAGTTTTAAAAATACCAGAATTACCCTTTAACAGCATGAGAGCTATATTTATTTGTTTGTCCATGTTCAATGATTTCTCCCTGGTTTGTCCAGGAGTGTTGACACCAAGAAAATGTTAAGAAGGCTTTATTTTGTAATATGCTTTTTCTGCCAAGGCTTTGACCAAAAATTAAAGAGTGTTTGCTGCTTCACTGACATTTGTGTTATTCTCCGTTCTGAAGCCTTGCCTATTGTGAACACTTTTAATAGTAAGTCCACACTAAAGTTTCTGCTGCACTGCTCTCTTGAGGTTGAAACTTTCAAGCATGTTGCTGCTAAAGGACTTAAGCTTATCATTCTTGCTTCTACTACTTCCTGCCTGGACTATTGCAATGCATTGTTTTCCTGACTTTGCCTTTACTCATTTTACTTTTGTCAGATTCATTGGCATGTATGTGCTTTTACTCACTATGACATCACTGATTGGGTGTGGCCAGAGGCGCAACTGAAAGTTTCAACCTCAAGAGCAGTGCAGCTTTGAGAGAAAAACGTTAAATTGTGAGTATAGACATAAACCTTTATATAATGAGCTACATATTTAATTACAGATATTTATTGTCATTTTACACAAATGTGTATGTAATTTAAGAAAGCAAAAAAATACTGTATTAATAATATAGTAGCTTTTCTGTACAAACATGAGATATAAATGTCATTGTCATTGTCATTATTATTACTGAGTTTTGTATACATTAAAAAAAACAGTTACAACAGAGAGTTATTTTCCGTACATTTTGTTTTTTTTTTACACAAATAGAAAAAATCTTAGACCTGTCAGTGATGAAGGTCACATGGTTTTCCTGCAGAATATCATTGTCTGTTACAGAACCAGTTCCTGTAATTTACCACTTGGAACATCATCTTTTATTAGGTAACACTGATCCTGTCCAAATAGGAGTTCAGTGTTTAAATCATAACATCAAAAAGCAGTATTTGATGACAGACACCAGTACTTATACTTTACTTATACTTTATAACAACCATAATGTCATACAATTGTATTTATACTGTATATCCTTATTCAGGGAGGCAGACAAAAGCAGAAATATGATTGAAATTTTATTTGGTTGTTTGTTTATTTTATTTTATTTTTTAGTATTTTTAATGTATTTTGTGGAAAGACTGAAGGGGTGAGGCAGATGGAGAAGGGGTGGGGGGGTGAGGGAGGGGGGTGGAGGGTGGAAAGGAGAGAGGGTGAGGCAGATTGAGGAGAATGGAGGGTGGAAAGACTGAGGGAGTGAGGGAGATGGAGAAGGGGTGGGGGGGTGAGGGAGGAAGGGTGGAGGGTGGTAAGACCGAGGGGGTGAGGGAGGAAGGATGGAGGGTGGTAAGACTGAGGGGTTGAGGGAGATGGAGGAGGGCTGGAGGGTGGAAAGACAGAGGGGGTGAGGGAGATGGAGGAGGGGTGGAGGGTAGAATGGAGGGAGGATGGAAAGAGGGGATAAAGGAGGGTAGAGGGTGGAAAGAAGGAGAGTTGGGGTGAGGGAGACAGAGGAGAGAGGGCGGAGGGAGGGTGGAGAGGTGAAGGGGGGAGGAAGAGGAAGCTACTGTTGTCCAGCCCGAGCCGAACATCCAGCAGCCTCCTCCACCTCATTGTCGCTGTCACACTTCTTCTTGTGCAGCCAGCTCAAAAAACCCTTCTTCTTCTTCTTCTCCTCCTCTTCTTTTTTCTTCTTCTGTTCTTTCAGGGCCAGCTCTTTCTTCTCTTCTTCCACCTGTTTTACTTTGGCTTCCAAGGTGTGTTCTTTCAGGGCCAGTTCTTTCTTCTCTTCCTCCACCTGTTTAAATCTGGTTTCCAAGGTCTGTTCTCTCTCGGCCAGTTGTTTCTTCTCTTCCTCCATCTGTTTTACTTTGGCTTCCCAGGTGTGTTCTTTCAGGGCCAATTCTTTCGTCTGTTCCTCCACCTGTTTTACTCTGGCTTCCCAGGTGTGTTCTTTCAGGGCCAGTTCTTTCTTCTCTTCCTCCACCTGTTTAAATCTGGTTTCCAAGGTCTGTTCTCTCTCGGCCAGTTGTTTCTTCTCTTCCTCCACCTGTTTTACTATGTTTTTCCAGCTCTGTTCTCTCTCAGTCAGTTCTTTCTTTTGTTCCTCCACCTGTTTTACTATGTTTTTCCAGCTCTGTTCTTTCTCAGCCAGTTCTTTGTTCTCTTCCTCCACCTGCTTTACTATCATCTTCCAGCTCTGTTCTCTCTCAGTCAGTTGTTTCTTCTCTTCCTCCACCTGTTTTACTATGTTTTTCCAGCTCTGTTCTCTCTCTGCCAGTTCTTTGTTCTCTTCCTCCACCTGTTTTACTATCATCTTCTGGCTCTGTTCTCTCTCAGTCAGTTGTTTCTTCACTTCCTCCACCTGTTTTACTATTTTTTTCCAGCTCTGTTCTCTCTCAGCCAGTTTGTTCTTCTCTTCCTCCACCTGTTTTACTCTGGCTTCCCAGGTCTTTTCTTTCTCGACCAGTTCCTTCGTGAGCTTCTCCTCCAGAGCGTTGTATTTTGTCTGCCAAGATTTGTTGCTCTGGAGAAATTCGGCTTCTTGGTTCCACAGCTTGTTTGTGGCCTCCGTGAGTCTCTGAGAGAGACCCTCCTTCTCATTCCTGAGATACAGGATTTCATTGTCCCTCTGGTGGAGCTGCTGCTTAATGCTATTCTCTGCCCCCTGTCTTGCTGCCAGCGGGCCGTTCTCCTGCTTCATCTGGTGCTGGGTGAGATTCACCTGCTCATCCTGCAACCTGAGTCTTTCCTTGAGGACGGCGATCTGTGACTCATGCATTAAGATGGTCTCGTGGCTCTTTTTGTATTCTTCCTTAAACTGCCTTTCCCTGATCTCCAAAAGCCCCTCCAATCTGCTTATTTTCAGTTTATGGTTGTGGACCTTGTGGCAAAACTGTATCCTTTCAGCCAGTAATTTATCGTTATGCTGGAACAGGTCGTCTATCTCCCCTTTCAGGTGATAGTTCTCCTGGTGAGCCGTATGGAGATCATGTTGCAGACGGTAGATGTCCGGGCGAGGTGTTGGACGGTCCTGAGGAGCAGGGTCAACAAATCTAACCCTGTTTCTTGGGTTGTTTCTTTGATCCATGGCACTGCCTGTAGTAGACTTTAGTTGCCTGTAGTAAACTTTAGCTGCCTGTAGCAGACTGTAGTTGCCTGTAACAGACTTTAGTTGTCTGTCGTAGACTGTAGTTGCCTGAAGTTGTCTGTAGTAGACTAACAGTGTGTAGTAGATTCTCGTTGTCTCTGTGGTAGACTGCAGTTGTCTTTGTAGATACTGGTAAATGACACTTGTGTGCAGTTGATACGAGTTAATGTACACTGTTGGGGTTTTGAGGTATACTTATTGGTGATCAGGCAGAGTTCTAGAATCCTGCATCACAGCATCATTCAGCATCACAACTGGCTCCATTCCATTGCCCTTGAAGATGAAAGCACCCACATAGAACAGCAGCATTCTGACTTTTGATTTGAAAAGTGGGAGTAGCTATTCCAGGTGCCCCTGGTTACAGAAATTAATTAATTTTCCCCCATAGACAATGTCCGGTGACTGACAGTTGAATGACTTCTTTAGTTCAGAAACACATGAACAACAGTGTTAGAAAATATCTGGTTCTTTAATAAAAAGTCAAAGCTACATCTGTGGACATAAAAACTGAAGTCAACTATGACTCCCAAAGTGCTTATTGGCAAGAAACATTCTGCTAATTGTGGGTTCAAGCTAAAGATGAATCTGTTGGGAAAAATGATTTTATAATCTGTAGCTTTAATGAATTCACTTCCTGATTCTGGGTCAGTTTTGGATGAATTCAGCAGCTGTAGCGACGTGTTTTGTTTACGAATTCAACAACAAAGCTTTCTGAATTCTCTACAGCTCTGATTCACACCTTCTTCTCCATAGCAATGGCAGTCGAGGCTCATGGGTATTTTGACCCATCCGCCAAACTGACGAAAAAACATTACAGCAGCAGCTAAATAATTACTGGTACACTGTAAAAGAAAAAAAAAATCGTAAAAAAAACGGGCAAATGACTGGAAGGAGTGGATGCCAAACAAAAAACGTAAAATTAAAGTAAAATATCCTAATTCAAATAAAGTGCAAAAACAATATATTTAAGCTAACCACGCTACTCTTATGTTTACTGTAAACAAACTGTTTGAATTTCAATTAACTTTATTAACACAATGACAAAGATTTGTTTATCCACCTGCAGCATTATTTCATCCACTATGAACTGTATTAAACAGTCCATTGAACTGGTTTTAATGTAATACTTTTTAAACATTTAAAATAATTCATTCATCTCTATTTGTTTCTGTATTTATTTGTCTAAGATGAAATAATTTGAGAGTTTTCAACTGTCTGTCAAGTCTGAGAGGACGTCATGTCCAATCCCTGGAGTTTTAGTGTTAATATTTGAAATTAGTTGAAACACAAATCACTGACAGAAGAATATCAAGGGCAGGGTTAAAGGAAATGTATAATTTCATTCATTCATTTTTTCATTAGCCAAGCAATGTTCTCCATTTTGACTGTTTGTAGTTTCTTCCTTATTCTTTAAAAATATTCAATTGTAACAAGGTATTCAACAGTTTCAGATATTTTAAGGTTCTTCAGCTTACGTTTCTCAATTATCAATTATGTGTATGAAATACAGTATTTCTGCTTTTATCATGTAACATTTATTTTATTATACATATTTACAGTATGTTGATCTGCTTTAAAGGTTCCCCTAAAAGGTCCTATTTCAGGGAGCTTCTACTGTCCTTTTCAAAATCCTATTGGGTGTGCTTTTAGAATAGCATTTGCTACTGTGCATTGTTATTTAACAAGTCAGTTCCCAGTGAAGTTCAATTAACACAAGTGAGGAACCATCAAAAATTAACAGAGCAGGTTTCATGAGGTAAGACCAAAGTTGTGTCTCAATTCCATACTACGTAGTAAATCTAAGCAGGTTTTGAGTATGTGATGTGTGGGGAAAGTGACAAAATGCATTGCACAAAGGAAATGGAGCAGTTACTGCTGGCTACAAATCATTACATTAAATCGTGAATGGTGGTGAGTCAACTCCAGAAAAATCGTATAAAACAAAAATGACATGCATATCTTTGGAAAACATTTTGCTTTCTCTGTGTGTGTCTCTTTGTTTAATTGGTAGTGAGTCTCAGTTTGCTTGATGTGCATCAGTGCATGTACTGTATAAACGGTAATGTAGGTTGATTGCTTATATAATAACTGTTAGATTTGAGTATACAGTGTAGTGAATATTTGAGTTTTGGAGATGCTACTGTTTATGAACATGTGATATCAATGTCCAAGTTCTGCAGATCTTCCATATTTACTGACAATGGTAAAAAAATAAATTAATTAAACATTAAATTTCAACCTTCAGTATCCCTCGAAGCTGTGTGTAGATTTGGGCTGGTACAACATTTTTAAAGAGAAAAATCACAACTCTGTGGTCTTGTTAGGCAATGTCCCACCTCGCATTAAAGATGTTACACACATTTTACTCTGCAACCCTCCTCATAAACCAATATGCAGTCTACAAGAAGTGCTGATGATTTAAAAGCCTAGTTCTGTACATTTCCACAGTAGGCTTTAAGAGATGTGTTGTATTTGTGTTTGTTCAACTAATCTGGGATTCAAACTTCATGTAATGACATTTGGTCTCAAGTTGACTTCCCTCCAGGCCACTGCCACTCTAAAGTGAAAATATCTAAAACATTAGATGTTTAAATAGGTTCAAACGGTAGAATGTTTTTGACAGAACAGTTGCATCTGTGTATGCTCTTTCCTCCCACTCTCTGTACCAAATAAACCATCTGCTGCAGGCTTACTGAGGAATCCAGAGGTTACCTGATTTGTGGGGAGGTAGGTAATAAGATCAAAGTATGTGAAAAGTGATTGCTTTGTGACTCATATTGTGTGCAACTTTATACAATTCTAGATTTCTTTTTTTATCTTTGCACGTGCCATCTGAAGAATCTGAAGTCACGGACTTTGTATTCTCTCATTAACTACCGGTAAGTCCTAGTTTTTAACTGTTACAGTTCTCTTTTTTACTGCTGATCTGAAAATCGATTAACTAATCCACAGTAGTGGATTGATAATTGCCTCTAACAAGCTGCTAATGCTAATCTAATGCTAAATTTCATGTCAAACCTGTAGGAGTGTAATGATTATCACAATTTGCACTTGTATTACACTTTGGATTATTTACACTTCACACTAACAGCTAAACTAAACACATTCACAGGCTAAACGTCTTTAAAGGAAACTGTAAATGATGAAGCTGGGGAAAAATTAATAGAAAGACTGAAGGATATAATTGGAATTGCTTTAATCATTTGCACTGAATAAGTAAATGGCTTAACCAAGTCAAATTTCAATCTCTTTTAAAACACAATTTTGAAATTTGATTTAAAAATTAAAGTAGCTATATTGATCATTTATTGACAAAATACAAAAACTGAATTATCATTTAGCACATTGAATGACACATTGACACACTTTACTTTATATATATATATATAATTTCAATTATGAATACTAGGGCCAATAACTCAGTATTGATAATTAAAATAGGCAAGTGATAGTTTAAAACTTAAAAAAACATTCAGCATGCTAATCTGTACAAAGTTCACCTTCAAATGTATTCATAACGATTTGGTGTTAGTGTCCATAGAGTCAATGTTTGTTCAGTCAAATAGGAGTTTAACATGCTGCTTCTTTTACCTGTATTTAATATTTGTAACCAAAGAGGATAATGTTATCATGCTTCTAATTTTTAGCCAGCAATTGTTGCTGATAAATGTTAACTCCAAAACATCCTGTTAGCAGCCAGGTAGTGCTGTTTGGTATTGTCTCATCTGCTGAATAGGATCCTAGAAGTGGCAACTAGCTAGCTAGCTTTAGTTGAAATCTCTCAAATAAACATTTAGCTATGGACATCACATCAGTATTTATCTTTATACACCTGAACTGAGACTTCCAGAGTGTTCAGGCTGAGCAGCCACATGGCTTGTCATTCATTGAATCAGTAATGTTAACTAGCACAGCAGGCAAATGGCCGCCTAAGTAATGCACTCTGGTACTTTTTCTGTTTTTGTTTATTTGGTCAGTTTTCCTGTGCCAGCTCAGAAAGTTCAACCTGTCTAAGGAGCTGATCCAGTTCTACACTGCAATAATCCAGTCTGTTCTCTGCACATCCACTACTGTCTGGTTTGGATCTGCCACCAAACAGGACAGGAACAGACTACAACGGACAGTCAGGACTGCAGAAAAAATCACTGGTGCCAACTGGCCCTCCATTCAGGACTTCTACATCTCCAGAGTCAGGAAACGGGCAGGACGCATCACTGCAGATCCATCACACCCTGGACACAACCTGTTCCAACCCCTCTGGTAGATGCTACAGAGCACTGTACGCCAAAACAACCAGACACAAGAACGGTTTATTTCCACAGGACATCACTCTGATGAAATGACAACATCAGTCATACAGTGTATAATATACACTATACAACAACCCTGTAACACTTAAACATCCACTTACTTCCATTATAGATTTTAGTTTAACATATCATCATGCACTGTCACTGTCAATAGAACTCCTGCATGCTGTATATAAGTATATATACAGTGTATACTGTATATCGACATGTATACATGTATATACTGTACATAATCATCCACTCCATGTTTATCATTTCAATTTGTATTGTTTACAATGTACAAAAACACTATTCACACTATTGTTTTTGTTGCTGGTCATTGGTGCTTTATATACAGTATATATATATATATATATATATATATATATATATATATATATGAAGCTGCTGCTGCTCTGCAAACATGCAGCTCACGCTACTCCTCCTGTGTGTCACCAGAAGTCATTGTTATGATCACCACTTTTAAAGTAAATGTCAGTTATTGAAACATTTTTAAGGATAAACACGAATCACTACAGGATATAACAAATAACTGCAGCTTACCTTAGTGGTGGCACAAAGGAAAACTAAATTTATATACAGATTACCTTCACTTTTTTCAATTCTGAAAATGATTTAAAAATATCAAGTCATCAATAGTTTTGTTTTATTAAATAGATTTTAAAAAAATACATACTTTCCCCAGCCCTGATCAATACATTAATTGACTAGAATCACAATTATTCTGGTGACACACTCCAAACTGGCTTTAAAGCAGACAATTTGCTAAAATATGTAATTCCCATATTTTATTTAAGGTGTAGGGGCAACAAAAGTAGTAGGAAAGTCAGGCAGATATCAATCAAGTACAGTCTGTACACACACACACAGTCCTGAGGGGAGGTCTAATCAGCTTAATAAGTAAAAACACTGTGTGGGTGTACAATGGCGTGTAGGGTCTTTAGACCAGGCTCTTACAGCAGATTTGTTACTGTTTCTGTCAGTGTTCTTGCATCCACAGATCTCAACCATAAAATTGGGAAGTTAAATGTTAAACTGATAGGAATAATGGCCAAAACTACAAAAAAAGGACAAATGATCTAAATAAACTAAAAAAATCTCTCTTCTCCAGGACTTCTCCAAACAGGTAACAGAGCAAAAGTAGCTAAGCCTAGTTATGCTATTGAAATGGTGTGACTACATGGCTAGCAGTGGGGCTGACCACCTTGGAATAATATGTGAACACTCAAGACTAAAATTTAGCATTGAAAACAAAGCCTGAACTGAAATAGGAAACACTGGCATTGAAAGACATGTATTGGAAAAAAAATGTATTGGCACTGAAAAAAGTTCCATATTTGTAGTACATGGGCTGGATTAGCTAGCTACTACGTTACATTTATTTAGCTGATGCTTTTATTCAAAGTGACTTAGAATAAGCAGTGGTGTATAAAGTACCTGAAAGCCACACTTGAGTAAAAGTACAAGTATCTCATCAGAAAATTACTTTGGTAGAAGTTAAAGTCACCTGTTGTAATATTACTTGAGTAAAAATTACCAAAAAAAGGAAGAAAAAAAAAGTATCTGATATTTACTGTACTTAAGTATCAAAAGTAATTTTCTGATATTAAATGTACTCAAGTATTGAAAATTGTTGCGTTGTTTTTAACCTTAATTTGATGAATTCACTGTTTAACAGACCACAGATGAAACAAGAATTAGTTAGGAAAAACGATTGACACCGCCAGAGCCGAGTGTTTCTGGAGGCCGGGCCTCACCGATTACTGTACAAAAACACAACTGTATAACTGATGAAACTGGATCATAATTTACAGTGAAAATATTTTCTGATTTTCCCTCTGATGTCCGGCTGCTCTGCCTCAACTCTCTGTGATTTACGAGTTTCCTGATGGATATAGCTTTACTTGTTGTTGCTAAAGTATTCAGCCACTAACTGCTGCTAAGTGTAGCTGCCATTAGGTAGTTAGCTCAGTTAGCTGTGGAGCTACATAAAGCTTTATTAGCTTTATTAAAAATCTCCTCCTTCCGGCGGCCCAAAGCTCCTGTGCGAGCGGTGTAAACACCAATGCTGTGTCCCAAATCACGTACTTGCGTACTCAGACTTAGTATTTTGAGTGCATAAGTGTGTTCACACTGGTAAGTAT
This sequence comes from Macquaria ambigua, assembly GCA_008360985.2. Taxonomy (NCBI): domain Eukaryota; kingdom Metazoa; phylum Chordata; class Actinopteri; order Centrarchiformes; family Percichthyidae; genus Macquaria; species Macquaria ambigua. The sequence goes on along the minus strand of VMKM01003437.1, from coordinate 22,735 downwards.
GGCAAAATGCAGTGTACTATGAATACCCGGATGGTGTACACAAAACAGCCAGAAAGTTGAGTGTGGAACGATGCACACTTCTCACCCTCAACGGTCACCATCTTGGCCACATAGCAGAAGGGGAGGGACCACCAACGTCTGACAATGGCGGCCGCGGTTGCGATTGTTACGGCTAAAAGTAAAAGCACGTTCATTTTTCATTCATTTTTAATATAATTGAACTGAAGTCAAATGAGCAAACGTGCTGGCAGATATTTCTGCGTGCAGCGGTAAATGTTAAATGCAATCTGTCATTAAAAAGTAGAAGAAGAAGACGCGGTCAAAGGTTGCGATCTTCATTTCCGGTAAGCGCACAACAGCAGTATTCGATTTGGGACGACATTACCCTGTCAAAATTAACGCACTACACAAGTCAGTACATAGTGTACACAGTATACTGCATGTAAGTGTACTAACGGGAGTATGCGATTTGAGACACAGCTCAACACTCCTCTGGTGCTTCGGGGCAGAGTCAGGTAGCGTTATGACCACTAGTTGCACGTCTAACCGAGCTAACTAGCTAAGGACAGCTACAGTTAGCGGCAGTCTGCACAGTGGACAGGTCTGCTTTAGGGCTGTGTGTTTCTGAACACAACGAGAAGAGGGGGTGGGCGACTTTGGAGGCGGGCTGTAGGCTGCCCACCCAATCAGAAGAAATTAGTTTAGTTAGAATTAGAATTAGAATTAGTTAGAAATGGTATTTTCTGTGCTATTTTTCCATTGGCCGAACAAAAAAAAAAAAATTTTTCTCTTTAACTTTTGATTGGGTGGGCAAGACACACATTTGGGTGAGCTGAGTTCACCCCTGCCCATAGCCACCTCCAACTCTGTAGCCAAACCTGCTTACTTGCAGTCTGTGTTCCAACATCATTAGGCTACCAAATTTCCTCCGATTTTATTTTGAAGTAATGATGTAACGAAGATGTTTACGGGAAATGCATTGGAGTAAAAGTACACATTTTATTTAGAAAATGTAGTGGACTAAAAGTGAAAGTTGACAGAAATATAAAAACTCAAGTAAAGTACTGATACTTCCAAAAAATACTTAAGTACTGTAACGAAGTATTATTACTTCGTTACATTACACCATTGAGAATAAGTGCATTCATCCATGTGAATACAACTCATAAATGGAACTTCATCAAATATGCTGAACTGCTTCAGGTGCTACATTTAGAAACAATAAGAGATAGAGAAAGAGTTTTTTTTATGGGCCAAGGTACAAAAGTCATGTACAGTTAACGATTACATAGAATACATACAACACATGCAGCCTTGTGCTGCAAGATTGACAGGGATGCATATTTGTGACTACTTTTAGGTAGGTATACACTGTATATGATCTGGGAAATGAGGCTATCCACTGACAAACATCCAACCAAATGTGGTAACCAGCAAGAGCACTGGTTTATACACCTGCATGTGTGATGCTGTAATTTTAAAAAGATTGTGTTTTACCTGTGTTGACATCCTAGTGATATTCTTGTGTAGATCAGAGATCTGCGGAGGATACAGACCTAAAACCTTGGTATGTGCTCCTGAGCTGTGCACGCAGCAGTTATATTCACTGTTCACTGTTCACTGAACTCCTTCCTCATGGTGTCGGTTTAATACTGAATACTAATGGGAACAAAATAGCTTTTTCTCTACTCATGTAAACCTACTCATTGTAAATATGTAGACCACAGTTTCAAGCATCACTTCCACAGATGTGCAGATGAAGTCACACAAGATTTTTGTATTAATTGTTATTTTACACATTTGTGCTACAAAAATACAATTAAACTACATTATGAACTCTGTATGATGAATTTGGAACTTTCACCATGTTCTTAAAAATAGAATCACCCTACTTAAATTCATACAATTGCTTGATAACTCTAATTGCTGGGAGCTGAAGAGAATTTTGGGACCTAAAAATAAATCTACAAAGTAGAAATGTTGCTATCAAAGCTAGACATCAATTTTCTTGGCATGTTCATTTTGTCTTTTGTCACTATAATAGACTCAAGTAATATGGCCTTTTTGTAAATCTGAAGTGTAGGACAATTAACTGAATCATAGACTTTCAGGAAAGTAGACTATTTCCACTATTCAGTATTCAAATCAAACCTAGATGGTATTTGGTCATAAGCACCAATGTAGTGTAGCTAACATTGTATCTGTCTATATGAAGATAAATATGAGCTGAGCTGGTATAATAGCTGGCCGTCCCCCAGCAGTGCAGTGGAGTACTTAATATCAGCAGGATTTAAGTATTAGCTGGGCTTTATGGTTCATGTGATACCACAGATACAGTGGCCTGTTCTCAGGCTCTTTTGTCATGTCACACACACCAACACACACACACACACACATACAGGACGTACACTGTAGGCTAAAATAATGCCATCTCCAAACTTTCAAGCAGAGGCAGGATTAGGCGATGTGCTTGTGAACTGCCAGTATCTGCTGAGAAGAAATGATTTTCGAGACAATTTGCCTGCTTTGGCTCTAAACCTGAGTGGCAGTTGCGGGTCAAAAGGATTTACGGGCTTCAAGAAGATAGACGGGCTGAGGTGTGCAGTTATGGAATATAGATGTGGTGATTGATCTGTCTACATTAGATCTGGATGTCTCTGCGAATCAGTCGCTTATACTTCAACTGATGATGTCCGATGAGTCTGTGGGGGTGTGTTGGTGTGGGTGGCTCTCAAAGACAAGTGACACAACAGGTACCCACAAGATTTTGTTGGACTAATTTTACCTGAGGTTATTTTACAGAATATTTCAGAGAAGTTAATTCAATTCAATTCAATTCAATTCAATTCAATTCAATTCAGTTTTATTTATATAGCGCCATATCATAACAAAGTTATCTCAGGGCACTTTTTCGAGTAGAGCAAGTCTAGACCGACTCTTTATATTTACAGAGACCCAACAGTTCCCACCATGAGCAAGCACTATGTGACAGTGGCAAGGAAAAACTCCCTTTTAACAGGTAGAAACCTCGAGCAGAACCAGGCTCTAGGTGGGCGGTCATCTGCCTTGACCGGTTGGGTTGAAGGGGGAGGGGGGGAGCAGGAGAGAGAGAGCAGGAGGAAAGAGAACATACAGCAGCACAATACAGTTTCACACAGAGATGTAACGCAATGGCCGCGGCAATGGCATGGCTGTCAACACCAACAGAAACAATACTAAGAGCAACATTACAGCAGCAATACTAATAACAATAGCAACAGCAGCAGCTGCAGCAGCGGGTGCAGAGGAGGAGCACGGGGGCAGCAGGCGGCCGCAACCATAGATCCAGACCCTACAGCTCCGGAGGCAGAAACACCTGCAGAAAGCAACAGAAGGAGAGAAAGGGGAGAGAAAGCACACAACTACGGGAAGAAGTTGAATTAATAACAAGCATTGATGGGATATGAGGGCGTACAGAGGGAGAGGAGGAGAGAGGAGAGAGGAGCTCAGTGCATCATAGGAAGTCCCGGCAGTCTAGGCCTATAGCAGCATAACTAAGGGGTGGCTCAGGGCTCACCTGAGTCAGCCCTACTATAAGCTTTATCAAAGAGGAAAGTCTTAAGCCTACTCTTAAATGTGAGGAGGTTGTCCGCCTCCCGTACACAAACTGGGATCTGGTTCCACAGGAGAGGAGCCTGATAGCTGAAGGCTCTGGCTCCCATTCTACTTTTAGAGACTCTAGGAACCACAAGGAACCCTGCATTCTGGGAGTGCAGTGCTCTAGTGGGGTAATAGGGTACTATGAGCTCTTTAAGATATGATGGTGCCTGACCATTTAAGGCTTTGAAGGTGAGGAGAAGGATTTTAAATTCTATTCTGGATTTTACAGGGAGCCAGTGTAGAGAAGCTAATATTGGAGAAATATGATCTCTTTTCCTGGTTCTTGTCAGTAAACGTGCCGCAGCATTCTGGATCAGCTGGAGAGTCTTAAGGGACTTATTGGGGCAGCCTGATAGTAGAGAGTTGCAATAGTCCAGCCTAGACGTAACAAATGCATGGACTAGTTTTTCTGCATCTGTTTGAGACAGGATGTGCTTAGTTAAAGGAGACTTGAATTTTACAGAGCATGTTGTGTCTGGCGATTGCATATTTATAATTGATGATCAGTTGTATGGACAGCCTGCAAAGAGCTGTCTATAGAATTTATTAGGTTTGGACATTAGGGCTCGGTGGCATGATGTTGTTCCACTAGTGTATACAATGACATTTAATACTTATCAATCTCGTATAAAATTAGTCAGATCACTGAACTAGTCTACAATCAAGAAAACGGCACATATTCTTTTTCTGGATTATATTCTTCTTTACATTATTCTTTGAAGTTGATTAGAATTAAATCAAGCTACAATAATCTTGCATTTGTAGTAGATTGCTTTTGTTTGTGTTGTTTGTTTGTTTTTTGTTGCTTTTTTTGTTTTGTTTTTTTACTTTTTTCAGATTAATATTAACACGTCAAAGTTACCAACTGCAGCTCTGATGCAGTTTTAAGGTTAGGGTTCCACAGGCTGTTCTTTGGGAAAAAATGGGAGAAAACTAAATGACCTCACAAGTGTAAAGGCAGACTGTGTGTGTGTGTGTGTGAGTGTGAGTGAGTGAGTGAGTGAGTGTGTGTGTGTGTGTGTGTGTGTGTGTGTGTGTCTGTCTGTAAATATGACAGTGTAACCCCTAAACTCCAGAAGTAGGACACTGATGATGCTTTGCATCATTTCAATCTGAAGGAATGAGGACAGCATTCATTTTATATCTCTGTCCTCTGTTTTCTCTCTCTCTCTCTGTTCTGTGGGAACTGGAGTAATACATTGCCATAAATGCTAAATGTATGCATGAATGCAGAACACAATAAAGATACAGGTAATGGAATTATTTCTAAAACTGTACTCATCGGACCTCAAAGTTTACAGATTAAGATATACAGGAAATGAAAGCCTGGCTTTGTCTAAAGGCAAAAATGCTCACCAATTAACATGTTATACCTTGTTTGTTTAATCTATACGAAACTCACAGTGTAAAAACAAGTTATGGTTTTACGAGGAGTTGTGTCCTGGACAATTTAGATCCCCGGGGGAAAATTCTCATGTCACAGCAGTAGTAAAAAGCAGAAGTAAAAAGTTAAAAAGCACATTACAAGTTAAAAAGATGTATTGCACTTTGCCAGAAGTTACAGAGAATGTAATTGTAAGTCCAGTAATTATAGGTCCAAGACCTCAGCAGCCTCCCAGTCCACTGGTGTCAATACTGCGACACAGCGGAGTCATTGCAGATTAAACAAAAAAGGTATAACGTTAATTAGTGAGAATTAGAGGTGCGGGTAGATTTTTTTTTTTAACCTAGACAGAGTCAGGCTAGCTGTTTGCAGCATGAAAGCAAATAAGCATGTCTCCAAAAATGGTGAACTATTCCTTTTAAGTTTCCTGATATTAATTTAGTTTTCACTAGTTCCCCCAGAATTTCCTTTCCAAATTGATTTAAACTTGATGCAGGTCACAGTTGAGCTGTGAAGAAAATGCACACTGTTGGGTCTATACACAAAACTGAGTGGTACATCTTAGCTTTTTTACCAAACAGGTAAACTTTGTTTTTACTCAACAAGGCTATCCACACCAGTAATGGCTCGCGTTTCACTATATATTTTTACTCACTTAGCTGACTATTGGACAAATTCAACATTTCAATGACTGGATAAAAAGTCAGGGGGTCCCCAAAGTTATCATCTGGGTACCATGAATCTCTGTACCAAATGTCATGGCAATCCATCCAATAGTTGCTGAGACATTTCACTCTGTACCAAAGTTGTGGACCAATCCAGATATTGTCAAGATTTTTCCCACAAAACTAAAACTACCAACCTCATAGTGGCTCTAGAGGAAAAGTCAAGGGATCAACAAAGTCAGTAGGATTTATCCTCTGGGGACCATGAATGTCTGTACAAAATTTCATGACAATCTATTGACTAGTTTTTAAGATATTTTAGTCTGGACAAAGGAGTGGCCTGACCGACCAACCAACAGTGTCATCCCTAGAGCCATGCCAGTAGAGTGGCTTAAACATCTTTCAGCGTTCTAGTATTACTAATTATTATCTATGGTTGAGTTAACTCTTCACACATAATGCCATACAATTCAAGTGAATTACATACTGTATGTGTTTAGATACTCTTCCTGTTAGCTGATCAAAGATTTATGTGTGGGATGAGTGCAAGTCAGTTATCTTGTTTTCTAGGGCAACTACAGGCTAAACTTTGGTCCAGTGATGAGAGGAGAACTGCTCTCCTGAACCTATGGCTTTTTAAATACGTTAACAGCTAAGTACTGCATTTTCCAGCCCACCACAAGGTCAATGGTCTTCATGCGTGTTTAAGAGCCTGTAGGGTTTTCATAACATCTTTGTTGAACTGCTGTGTCTGAAATGCCTTTGGTGGTAACATTTATTCAGCCGTTGAACTGTGAGTTCACTGTATGCTGCAGTATTGATTTTTCCATTTCACATTTGACTTAAAATTGCTTGTAGAAGCATTTGTCTATCAAATTGAAAAACTGTTATTGTTTACAGGTTTTCTGTTTTCTGCGTAACACTTTACAGCTTTAGACTGCAGATTTTGCATGAGTGACTTTTTCACTGTAAGTTACTTCCCACTGATCTATGATAAAGTAGACCCAGCCAAACTGCCCTTAGTGGAATGTCGGTTTGACTTAATTATTGTACTCACTGGATGTGAATTTACTGAAGTGATACTACTCCTCCCAAAACCTTCTTATGGTTGCAAAATCTCTCTGTCCCTGTAGAGGCTCAAGCCTACAGGTTTTGTAATTTTCTTTAAGTAAGTAATTAATAGTATTAAGATTCAAGGGGAGTATCACTTTTAGTCAATCCAAGATGGCAGCCAGTTTCTATGATGAACAAGATGTGACTAAAGGCAGCCTCTCCCTTGTCTCCTTTACTGCAAAGTCTACTCGTGCTGACACGATTAGTCGATTAATTGATTCTTAAGAAAACTAATCAATGACAGTTTTGATAATCAGTTAATTAAGGGTTTTACCATAAAGAACCAAAATTCTGCCAATTTTCATTCCAATGAAAGACTCCACACACTGATTACTACTCCTTCAAAATGAGGGGAAGAACATGCTGAGGTGAACTTTTGGGATTAAAACTTGCAGACTGCTGACTCTTCTTAATCAAGTCAAAGTAATAATACCAAACATTTACATACCCCAGTGGCTCATTTAGATGAGATTGTCCTGACAATCTTTACAGTTCATTTTGTGCAACATTAGCCTACAAAGTGGCATATTTGCAGCCAACTGATGGCAGACAAGGCTGGCCAGTATTAGTAAAACAATGGCATAGCATCAAAACTGTAGAAAAGAAGTGTGTCATGATCCCAAGGACCTTAGTGTGGACTTGTGTGTTTTTTGGTTTTGTGTTTCCTGTTTTACTTTGAAATTACTGTTCTTGTTTCTTTGTGTGCTGTTTATTTCCTGTCTTTGTTCTTTTCCCGTGTTTCCATGTCTGCACGTTTCCTTGCATTTGGATTTTGATTACTGATGTTACTGTGTGTGATGTGTTGGATGTTCTCCTCGTGTGTCGCTCTTGTGGATTCCCTGCGTGTCTGTCCCTGAGTTTGTGTGAGTTTGGTTTTCCCTAAATAAATCCTTGGACTGTTCCTGTCTACCTGTCTGCATTTTGGGTCCTTCTCCCTGCTACCTGATATGGCTTGTCGTGGCAAGGCCGCCTCGAAGGCCTTTCTTGATAAAGTGGCCTGAGGGACAAGGACAAATATAATAAATTAGATAATCCAACAATATTAATATGAAGGAATGGATTCAATGGTTGTATGTATCCCAAACACAGTTGTTAGCCTGCTGCTAACACCAGAGTAGCCGCAACAACAAATTAAAGGAAAATTGAGTACAATGTTGCAGCAACAATGGCCAAAGCTATATGAAAATAAAACCAACCACAGTTTTCATACACAAGAATAATACTTTGAGTAATCAGAGAGTATGAATTACTAATTTGTCCCACAAGTTCAAAAAATAAAAGTAGTCTTGGTACTCACTAGTTGGGTTCCATAGATAAACACCTAAAACTGATAGTGTGGCTTGTTTGTTGTAAGTTGCTTGCCAGCCGTATTCTGGATGTATTGACATCAGCTAAAGATACAAGTCTTGTGACTGAAAAGGAAAAAGGCAAACCTTTGCTGCAGAGCTTAAGAATGATAACCATACATTTCATGTACCTTATACATACTGTATTGTGAATTTCCAGGAAAAACCACAGCTGCCAAAGTAAAAGTCTGTAATCACAGCTTCACCGCATCAAAGACTGGCAACCAACCTGCTTATCCTTTGGTGGTAAATCACTAGGTAACATCATTCGCTTTTTTTATCCTGCAGCACGATAATTGACTACTGATTGTCAAAAGCCCCACTTCCTATTCAGCCATACACTCTGTGTGTGGGGTTGTATGGGTGCATGTCTGCTTGTTAGTCTGTCTTATATGTGCATGTGTTTCTGTGAGCATGCACGTGACTGAGATCAAATAATATGACCATGGCAAAGCAGCTATTTGATCTCCGTGCCTGGTGGGCTACACAACTAAACCAGGGATGTTTCATGTGAACACTTCTTCATTATTTCGTTATAACTCAATGCAGTCTTTGAACCCTACAGTTGGATGATTAATGCATGATTTTGTTTTTCCTTCGGCTAAAGGTAGGGCTCTGGCCAGAGTGTTAAAATAAAGCAAAGAAAAGCAAAGTCTAACTAAATGCATTAGCATCACTAAATGCTACAAATCAGGATTGTTAGCTTACTAAAAAAGCCTTATTAAATGTCACACAACAGACAAAAGGACAAATGCAATGGATACAAATAACACGCCAACTCAAACAGAATTACAACAAAAAACACCATGCTAGAAAGCAGTAAAGCAGCACTCCATAAACAAGGGAAATTTAATATGTAGAGACTGAAATCCTAGAGGGTCGAGTTTGGGGTATTGAGCAGGAGGGTTTGAATGCGAGTGTATTCAAGGAGAGAGGAAAAACATGGAGAAAGTTTGGGTGTTGAATAGTTAAGGAAAACTGCAAGACAGTGTCCTCTTGTAACAGAATGTTCATTCTACTGTATAGTTACATGCAAAAAAAAAAATCAGTAAGCAGAGACTTGCTTACAGATATAAAGCCTTGTTGAGAAAACATAGACTAGATTTTTTTTTTGCAGACACCATCTAGGATTAATGCCTGATTATGGGGATGAGCCCCATAATCAGTCTGCAGCATAACCCTTCTGTCAGCACTATGATTCTAGATAGAGTCTTGACACTGGTGGTGGTGGAGAAGGTGGTCATTTGACACTGGTATCAGTATCATGAACTGGAAGCAGTGTACGAGTGACGCAGTAAGTAAAATATTTACGTAGCAAATACATTTATACATTTATTTGGTTATCTGGGCTCTGACCTTGTCCCACAAAGAGGCAACTTAGCAGGGTGTGGGAAGTGACGATAATAACCTAAGTACATCCCCATGATCAAAAGGGTGTGTTGGATATACATTGCAGTGAAAAGAGTATGCCATGTGAGTGTGGCAGTGGACTTGAGTTAAACACCTGAACTAACTCACAGGCTTCGATTATATATGTAACAGGACTAAGAGTCTACAGTCATGCTAGCATTCATTAGTTTTCATTCATTAGTTAGTTTTGCAGGTATTTGGTCATAAACCAAAGTGTAAAGGAATTGTCCTTCATTTTAAGCTAAAGGTAATGGGACACAGTGGTTCCCCAGGTCACATTCAGGTCATTTGCAACCTAAAAGCAGTGGGTCATATACTGTCTCTTTCAGAGCAATAGTTCAGCTCTCTGTCTCCAAGGATGACTGGTCAGGGTTCAGTTGTCCTGATAAGGCAAGGCTGGCTCTGCCTCCCAGGAGACCAAGGTCGTTGGAGATAGACAGCGTTATGCCCCAGACTCCACACTGATATACTGTCTACATATGCACTAAATATGATTGGAGTAACCTACAACCTGACTCACATGAACTTAGGTAAGCATAGTTCCTTGTTTAGATTCCAATACCAAATAGAATCTCCACACATCTACAGCAGGGTGAGGAATAACCTTATTTGGACTCGCAGTGTCGTATGTCTACCACAGGGTTAAATACTCCTTGCCAGGAAGTAATCTTCAGAATTGGGTGTTCACTTGTACTGCTGTTCTCTATTCTGCTCAATCGAGTTTCAGTAAATGCTTCTGTGTAAGACATCCAGGTCTCCTGAAACTTCTTCACTCACAAGTTAACCAGCTTCCAGATTACCATCACACAAAGTATTGGAAAAATGTAAATTTTGACCTGATGATGGTGCTAGATGGAAAGCCAAGGGATCATCAAAGTCATAAAATTCATCCTCAGGGGATTATGAATTAGTTACATTTTATGGAAATACATCCAAAATGTGTCAAGATGTTACTGTCTGGACCAAAGTGAATGGCCAATCAACCGACCAACCAACCGACCAACCAACCGATATTGTCATCCCTAGAGCCCCAGCACTAGATTAAAACTAAGCCAGCAAGTTCTACACCTGTGGTTCTTGAGCTATCTTGTGTCCATAGATCCAGTCCAGTGGAAGTGAGGTTCAAAGCTATAACCTCAAAAGTCTTTACTTTTACATTTGTAGTTAGGTAAAACTAAGGAGTAGTAGCAACAAGTTACTCAGCAATGTAATCAGACTACACAATATATTTTGAGATGATCACTGTGATAATTTAGGCGATCATAGAGTCATTAATTCTTGGCTGACAGACATGACAGACTACACGTTGGACCCTGAGCAATCATATCATGCAGTCTTTCACAATTTGCACATACAGTTATGCTATGGGTCAAAGTTACAAAACACTTTGTAGAAGTTGTCAAACTAGGCGAGAGAAGGAAATAAAATTCTGATGTTGGGACATCATGAGGCGTCCCAGATGCCATGTGAATTGTCTTTGGCTATGATAGATTAACCAGGATAAAGCAATTGTAGGGTCCCAATGGTCATTTTTGTTGCAGAAGCCCCATATCTGTTGGGTTGGGCCATTAAAAGGCTGATATTATGTAGTCTGATAAAGGCACAAGTGGAAGCCTGATCTGTCAGATATCTAAAAGTAATAATAAGAATTGGGAATGGAAATCAGAATTTGATGGGAAGCCAATGTAAAGATAACAAAATGAGTGAAGTGTGGGACCTTAAAATATACTGGGTCCAAAGGACTCTCTTGCAGTCAGAGGTCACATTATATCACCTCTTATTTAGGGAGGACTTTGATGTATACGGTAGGGCATACAAACTGCTGTTGGTGTCCCATTTCTTACCAACAGTCAACACTGGTTTCTTTTAACCGTGATCTTTCCCTAACCTTAACCATGTGCTTTCAGTTTCAGACAATGTATAACCATTAAACATATCAGATATTGTATGGTAATCAAATAAACATCTTGACAATGGCATGGTCAATACAAACATTTTGCATTGGCATAGATAGTGCGCACATGCAGTATGCTCAGTACAAACATTTCTTTGTCATGTTGAAACATAATCTGGGTTATCCTTCAAAACGAATTTGCCAGTATAGTTGTACATGAATGTTATTCTTAGAAGTTAGGGTTGTCTCACAAGAATGGAAGTGCAAGAACTTGTTGAGTCAATTTATGTTTTTTGTACAAATATATCTAACCTTTGATTTAAAAAAAATAATTGGCCAAAAAACACAGTAGCTGTGAAAAAGACGTCCAAGAAGCTATGCACATACATTCACAAATGCACGTCTTTTCATAATGAACAACCACACGGTGTAAACAATGCATTATGGAGCACAACCAAAACCCACCCTCAGGCATTTCAACTCATATTTTGTTTTGTGTCAAATTTCATTGTGCTTTTTCTTCAATTAACATTCATCCATTTGTTCCTGGGTAGCCATGACCCCACACAGAGGCAAGGAACACCAGCAATTAAGACTGATCTGTATTCAAAAAAGGTAGCCTGTAAACCCTTGGACTCAGATAGCTGAGTCAAAGGAACAATCTTCACATCAATACTCCAACATTTTACTTGTATTATTCTATGTGTTGTATTCACTGCATTCCAAGAAGTAGGCAGTGATGAACTTTTCTAATTTACTAATTTACTGCTTCAGTTATTGATTTCATATATTTGCATGAAATCACTAATGAAATCATTCACAGTCACAGATTATAATTTAACAATCAATTTTTCACACTAGATTTGCTCTCTGGCAGGAAGCAATACAGTAACTCCAGTCTCTAAGTCATCAAAATATTTTCCACTTATGATTCAGATAAGTTTAATACTACTTATTAAATATGAACATAATGTCTTTGTTTTATGGAGGTTCTGTTAAAACTATCTTGATCCATAAGGCAGTCAATGCATGTAACTATTCAAACTACATACTTACATATTTCCTCTAAGTACATCTTTATTACACTGATGGCTTGCAAACATACCTTTAAAGTTTATGTTTAATGTTTAAGTGTATGTGGAAAACCAGAACAGGATTCCAATAGGGAAAACACAAAGTAAATATAATCTGTATGGTAACTACTGCAATAATTCAATAATTTTGATGGTCAGGGAATCTACTACTTTTCAAGAGATGAAAATATTTGATTCTAAAAAGAACCTCTGAAGACTCTACTACTATAATATGAGATGGATGGAAATGCCAGGTCTATAACAGTGCTTTTGGGCCTCTGGATAAAACTGCTGAATTCAGGATTCAGGCTTACACAGAATTCTTGGTGAGGAGTTCATGGAACTGCTGGTGAAGTTTATGAAAACAGCTTTTGTGCAGATCTAGCACAAATATTATATAATTATACCACATAATGAGATTTGAGCTCCGCTGGAGATCCACAGACAGACAACTAAAGGCCACACTCCCACAAGTCACAGAAATGCTTTGATACTAGAGAGAAAGGTACCCTGTCAAATTTGGTTCCAGACTTTTAGATCATGTGTTGACCAGGTCGAGATTCTGGCAACAGTAGGTTGTTCCAGTAGTAACAGAACAAAACCGGGTGAACATTCTCAGATGGAGGTCCTCAATAGTATTAATAAAGACATGTCAATATAATAGTTTGGAATAGTAGCAACATGGCAGCATTTCTTCTGGGTGCTCTCAAGTTGCTTGTATCATTACTCTGCTGGTCGAGCTGGAGTGTGCTACGGTGGAATTTGAGAATCAGAAGAATCAGAGATGAAAATGATGGGAAGAAAGGAGGCATGGAGGCTGTTCAATCTTATTGCTCTGTTGAGTTCCTGCAGAGTGAGTTGAATGTTAGTTTGTAATGCCTATCACTATAGCGTGTCTGATCTTATAAAAGATGAGCTTGCATCCTTGAGTGGTCTCTAATCACTTTAATTGTTTGAGCTGAGAATCACAAGTGAGAACACAAAAGTAAGAGACCCACTACTTTCTGTATTGAGAACTCCACCTTTAGGCACCCCAGTCTGTTTAACCAATCTCATCAACTTACAGGTCTATCTTCACCTTAACCAGATGAGGATGCCCTGTCAGAACCCATGCTGCTGGGAAGGACGAGGTAATCATCAAAAGAGCATCACAAGAAACTGAAGGAAAATAGTGCATGTGCTTTTATTGCAAGCAGTGCAGCCAATATGTATCTTCCTGTTCAATCAGTCCATTATTCCTTGGAATTACAACGATTATGCTAACTTGTGATTTACGTTCCGTGCCAACGTTCAGTGGCAATGCAGGAATTAGTGTTACTTTAGAGTAACACTCTCTACTTTATGTAGCAAGACAGAAAATAAGGGTGTAGAAGATGAGAGGTGAACGGCCATGTAGCACGTCTGATTTTCATGCAGGAGACCGGAATATGTGTCCTGTCACTGACCTGCAATTAATGCTTTTGTGTTTATTAACTCTAACCACAACCTTTCCCTAACCTTAACCACACTTTAGTTGCTGTGTGCAGATATTGTATAAAACGAGAATTCCAGGGTACGTCATCGATATGTGGTAATGTTCCTGAAAACAAGGCATTGGAGCAGTACTTAATGGGGTCCCCTGGCATTATTCATACCTCTTCAATTGTTCCAGTCTTACATTGATTTCTTTGTAGTGAAGAACAAGGTACTTCCTGTATAACATGGCTTGACTGATATCACAGTGACAAACCAGTATCAGTCATTTCCTCCACCTATGAGTATCTGGAAGGGGACATAATTTCCCCCAAGCTTGATTTGTCAACTCCTACCATCAGATACACATATGTGAAGGGGATAAGGAGAAAACTGCCTCCAACAAACCAAGCTTGTTTAAATCAAGCACTTTAAATCTTTACTCTTTACTCCTGTCTGTCTACCTTACTAATGCTTCATTCTTTTTTCAGGCACTTCCTCGCACTCAGCTGGTGTAGCGTTTTGCCATATTCTACCTTGCCCGCCCACCTGCTTGAGTGTTGATGATTTCTTCTTTGTGTGCTGATAATTCCTGGACTATGTGCTTCACTTATTATTGGTCTGAGAAGTGGTGGTATTTCATTTCCAACAAGTCCTCCAAATTACATGAAAAAATATAAGCATTTTCTGATCTGTCGCCACTATTGACAGGATGACCAATGGTCTACTGTATTAAAGTCTGAGGTTTTGTTGACCCATCAATCCACCCTCACCGCTTCCCTGTGTGGTTGTATAACACAGTCACACTACTTTCTCCTTTGCTCACGAAAGACAAGTTCCATAATTCCTACGGCCGCTAGAGGGCTTTGTTACTTCAATGTAAACGTGTGATTTTAGGCCATATGCTGAAACAACTAATGCTGTTGTTTTTCCTGGTCGCTTTGTTGAACCATCAACCCAGGTGTGAACCAAGAGACTGTACTTAGGTCCAGCCAAACAGTGACAGAACGTCCCACAGGAAGAGTAGAAAATAGCCTTCAATGCCATCTTGATGCCACATGACATATTGTTCTACATTTTTCCTGTGTGTAACAAAACAGGTGCCAACATTGTTCTCTGCCAACAGTCCTAATGACTTTGATGAGGAAAGCATTACGCAAATGTGAAAAGGATCAGAACATCTCTAAACAAATATGAAAGCAAACCACTAAAGTTAGCGAAAGTGGGAATACTTGACCTTAGGTTTGGTCTCAAATTCATAGGTTTGGGCTCAAACAAATGAGTCTAGTTCAAAAACAGGCCTGAGTCATTGGAATAGAAAGTAAAAGCAACAAACTGCATGTCTGAGGTGTGACCACTGACCAACAAAAAGTAGTTTGACTAAACATTACAGAATAATGTGTTACCTGCAACACTCCTGTTGAGATATGACAGATTATCTGAACCCGAACCACTGTTTAAATATTAATAGCAAGGACTAGTGTTGTGATTGTGTATAGGTGTGTGTGTGTGTGTGTGTGTGTGTGTGTGTGTGTGTGTGTGTGTGTGTGTCTAAGGTTACTGATCTATCTGGATTTCATCACTAGTCGATACTTAGGAGACAAGGGTTGGTTTTGCTCTCATGTTTATCTGTATATAGATTCACCACTCTAAAGGATGACTCATTGATTGATGATTCATCCAGCACACTGGTCTCAGCTTCCACTGTGTACAAGATAGATAAGGTGGAATGTGTGGATGAGTTTTAATATGCTATATTTCTAACATTGTTTTCCCTTTTGTAGTTCCCTTGTTCCCTTCAGTGCCGGGAAGAGTAATTATTGTATTTCAATTCTTTAGGGTATCTAACAGTAGTACTATTTTTAGCCAACAGCACTTTGAGCTAAATACTGGAATCAGCTTGAACTTTTACTGACCAAAGTCAACAAATGACACACTGTATGTTGTATAAAAATACATTGTATAAACTATGTATACAAATGGCATGTTTTTGCATGTCTTTTGCCCAAATGGTGTTGCTGATTTGTTCAGTCAAATCAGTTGCTAAACTTTTTATCTGATGCAGTCAAGGCTAGATTTTAGGGGGATGACAAGGAATGGACAAGGAATTGTATCCAATATTCAAGATTTTGTAGCATGTGGCCAAAATCTCCATCATCCCTTATGTTAAACTTTCTAATACATACAGCCATGGGTGTAGCACAAAAATCTGGGCATATGCTGTCACAGTGGCCCCCCTTCACCTCTTGCATAAAGTTTTTTTCCAGAGTAGTCGGGATTTGAACCACCGACCCTGCGGTCAAGCTAACTTTGTGTTCTGTAGCGGTAGACAAGGACCGCACTTCCCTGACGGTCTTAGCCTCCCTGCAATGGTAGAGACACAGAGCATTTAAAAGGTCGCTCTCACATAAATGCTCTCTGTGCCTGTGTAACATCATGAAGAGAGTCACTAAATGCTCTATGCTAGCCAACATGGTCACAACAGTACACTCTAGCATTGCAAGTTACTTGGCAGTCCTGCTACATGCATGCCTTGACAAACTTCTAATGAACAGATTTATGCATAAAAATAAGTAAAACTTGAATACATTCACTTTACACCCAGGGAAAATCCAGAACAAAGACATAACATAAAGCTAGCGGAGGTGCAACATGTACAGTTGGAGAAATAAAATAACCGCTTAACTTTAACTTCCTGTAAAAACACATAACCCTTTTTTTGGAACAAATTCAACATCAGTTTGTTGTATGTGGGAGGACCAAGAAGCCAATAAGCTTTATTATGTTTTTATCCTTGATGCTTTGCATGTAATTGCAGTGCAAAGTTACACTGTAATTTCATCATCAAAAAATAAAAATAAATCAAATCTTTTCTGTAATTCCTGAGGCCTAGCAGAACACTCCTCGGTGTCAAGCAGAAATTGATCAGATCATTCTGTCCACACAAAAACTCTGACCACTTTAGCATTGTGAAGTGTTTGCTGGTGATGCACGTAAATATCTACTTGACCCTGTGCTGAAAAGCTTATCCTGCACATTTTCAATGAGTGAATGCTGGAACTTTGATGTATAAATCTTTATCTCTGCATGGCTGGACAGTCTGATGCCATGATACTCCATGATGATACTCTCTCAACTGAACTGCCTTTTCTCACCTGGCATTGATACAGTATAACTAAAAACAAATCACATGGAAACTCCACTGAGTCTGTCTTGGCCATAGGATTTTGTCCATTTTCTTGGACAAGTTGTTAATGGTGATCTGTGGTAAAGGATGGAAAGTTTGTTAATAAAAGCAATGACATTATTTATCATGTTGACCTCTTTCACGTCTAACCACTTCTTATCTAGAAGTGGGGCCAGACAAAACGTTTTGAATATCTCTGTTTTAAGTGGGTACACTAGATTTCCTCCCTCACACTTCCACTTGAAATTCCTTCCTACAGGAAGCTCTCTTCCTGGCACCGCTTGGAGGACAGATTTTCTTTTTGATTTAGTTTCTCTCTCCAACCGCAGAGGTTGTGTTTAAGCTGTTCCTTTTCCTGTCTAAATTCTCATTTTTTTCTCTGTTTCCTTGCTCTGTATCTGCTTTCTAACCTCTATGTATGATTCTTTCTCCCTCCTTTCCTTTTGTTTTTCTTTAGAATCCATCCTCTCCTTGCCTCTCCCTCCCTTCTGACTCTCATCCCTTTACTGCCTCTGTGTTGAACTTTTGACAGTGCATAAAGTTGTACTACACAGCAATTGGAAAATGACAGTAACAGCTTGTTTTGCAGTTTGATATATGGAGCAAATTAAATCTGCAACAAGCTGTTTAAACTGCTGTTTTTATTAGCATTAGCTTACATGATAAACAACACAGATTGTGAAAACGTGGCTACACATCAGGGCTGATAACTATACTTACTTTTGTGATCTATTCTACAGTTTATTATTTGATGATGTTTTAAAGCCTCTATGTGAATATGAACATATTTGACTTTGGTAACTCCGGGTAATGGTTTAAAAAAGGGACTTCCCTCTACACATCTGCACCAGGGACAATATGATAAATGGGCTGAAAGCAGCACTTAGACTACACCACATTTCACCGGGTTTGTCTCATCTTACTACAAACAAAAACTTTGTCATCAGAATAATTTTAAAACAGCTATAAGACATACAAAGTTGACAAATATGGGCATTAGATACTGTTGTTTTCCATCTTATCTACCTTTCTCTGTCTAGTCTGTGTGCCCTGTGTACTTGTCTTGTTAGATCTTAGTGAGTTGATTTGATACCATTGACCATCACATTCTATTACAGACACTAGAATATTTAATTGGCATTAAAGGCACTGCACTAAGCTGGTTTAAATCCTATTTATCAGATCAATATCAGTTTATACATGTTAACGATGAATCCTCTATGCATGCCAAAGTTAGTCACGGAATTCCACAAGGTTCTGTGCTTGGACCAATTCTATTCACCTTACATATGCTTCAATCAATTAGCTAAACTTCAAGCATCCCTTAAGGACATGAAAACCTGGATGACCTGCAATTTTCTGATGATTTCTGACTTGACTGGTGACGTGCTGACGTGCTCAGGTGAACGTATTGTCTCATTTCCGGTTGCCGGTGTTTCTGTGTTAGTGGTTGCAAATTTCGCTGCTCCAGCTAAACCCAGCTAATTTTGATATTTTCTTTACTATAGCGGCTATTACCCGCTATACATTTAAGGATACATTAGTTCTGTTTAAGCACTCATATCTCTCTCCTGTTAGCGACTTTTCGCTAATTCCACAGTTGTTTACACGCTAATTAGTTGCTTGCTACTCTAGCTAAGTTAGCGATGGCTTCTCCCTCTCCTTCTCCTTCTCCTTCTCTCTCTTGCCCGGTGTGTCACATGTTTAGTTACTCCTCTGCCTCCTTTAGCGATAATGGTACGTGTAACAAATGTGGTTTATTCACTGTGTTGGAGGCGAGGCTCAGTGAGTTAGAGTCGTGGCTCCGCACCATGGAGAGTCAGTCAGCCGTAGCTAGCCAGCCCCTAGCCGGTGCGAGCCGACCAAAGGTAGCTTCTGCTAGCCGTCTCCCGGCAACTCCCGAGCAGCCGGGAAGCCAGGGAGGCTGGGTGACTGTCCGAAAGAAGCATAGCCCTAAACCAAAGCCCACGGTTCACCACCGACCCGTTCACGTTTCTAACAGGTTCTCTCCACTCAGCGACACACCCGCTGAGAAACCAACGTTGATTATTGGCAGCTCCATTTTGCGAAACGTGAAATTAGCGACACCAGCGACCACAGTCAAATGCATCCCAGGGGCCAGAGCGGGCGACGTTGAATCCTATTTAAAACTGCTGGCTAAGGATAAGCGTAAATATGCTAAGATTGTTATTCACGTCGGCGGTAATGACACCCGATTACGCCAATCGGAGGTCACGAAAATTAATGTTGAGTCGGTGTGTACATATGCAAAGACAATGTCGGACTCCGTAGTTTTCTCTGGGCCCCTACCTAATCTTACTAGCGTGGCGCTTAATAGCGCGTATCATTCATTCATAACTGGTTGTGAGGCTGGGTGTCCAGGTAATGATGTGGGCTTTGTAGATACTTGGCGGACTTTCTGGAGAAGACCTGGTCTGATTAGGAGAGATGGCATTCATCCCACTTTGGATGGAGCTGCTCTCATATCTAGAAATCTGGCCGAATTTATTAGTGGCCCAAAGCCATGACAGCTCAGAGTTCAGACCACAGACTTAATACAGTCTGTGGTCCAGACCAGGGAGGCAGAGCTGCAGTCCTACACGCTTCTCTGCGCTTCCATTAGAGCAGTTACCCACCCTAAACTCCACAGAGAGGTTGTCTGCTCCCCCACCACTTATGTGCCCTTATTATTTAAATCAAAAGTAAACAGAAGAGGAGTTACACATAAAAACCTAATAAAAAGTAAAACCACCACTGCAACAGTACAACAAAATAGGAGAATTAAATGTGGACTCTTGAACATCAGATCTCTCTCATCTAAAACTGTTCTAGTGAACGATCTAATATCAGATCATAATATTGATTTATTCTGTCTTACTGAAACCTGGCTGTGTCAGGATGAATATGTTAGCCTAAATGAATCCACTTCCCCCAGTCACATTAATACTCACATTCCTCGAGGCTCAGGCCGAGGAGGTGGAGTTGCAGCCATCTTCGACTCAAGCTTATTAATCAAACCCAAACCTAAACTAAATTATAACTCGTTCGAAAGCCTTGTTCTTAGTCTTTCACACCCAACCTGGAAAACACTACAGCCAATTCTATTTGTTATAGTGTACCGAGCTCCTTGACCGTATTCTGAATTTTTATCTGAATTCTCAGAGTTCTTATCAGGTTTAGTCCTTAAAACAGATAAAATAATTATTGTAGGTGATTTTAATATTCATGTGGATGTAGGAAATGATAGCCTTAGTGCTGCGTTTATCTCATTATTAGATTCACTTGGCTTCTGTCAGAGTGTACATAAACCCACTCACTGTTTTAACCACACCCTCGACCTTGTTCTTGTCTATGGCATAGAAATTGAACATCTAACAGTCTTTCCACAGAATTCTCTTTTATCAGACCATTATTTAATAACTTTTGAATTCCTATTACTGGACTACACGCCATTAGGCAAACATTCCTACACTAGATGTCTATCTGATGGTGCTGTAGCTAAATTTAAGGAAGTGATTCCATCGGCATTTAATTCAGTTCCATGTCTCATTGTAACAGATGACTCCTATGCTAACTTTAGTCCCTCCCAAATTGATCATCTTGTTGATAGTGCTGCAGGCTCACTACGAATAACACTCGACTCTATCGCCCCTCTAAAAAAGAAGATAATAAAACAGAGGAGGTTAGCTCCATGGTATAAGCCGCAAACCCGCAAGTTAAAACAAACATCGCGAAAACTTGAAAGGAAATGGCGTTCCACCAATCTGGAAGAATCACGTTTAGCCTGGCAAGATAGTCTTAAAATTTATAGGAAGGCCCTCCGTAATGCTAGAGCAGCCTACTACTCATCATTAATAGAGGAAAATAAGAACAACCCCAGGTTTCTGTTCAGCACTGTAGCCAGACTGACAGAGAGTCACAGCTCTGTTGAGCCATGTATTCCTATATACCTCAGTAGTAACGACTTCATGAGCTTCTTTAATGATAAAATTCTAACTATTAGAGACAAAATTCAGCACCTCTTGCTCTCAGTTGGTACTGACTTATCTTCAAACACAGGAACCTTAGAAACAACTGTAAAACCTGATGTACATTTAGACTGCTTTTCTCCCATCAACCTTTATCAGCTAACTTCCATGATTTCCTCATCTAAGCTATCAACGTGTCTCTTAGACCCCGTCCCAACTAGGCTGCTTAAAGAAGTTTTACCCTTAGTTAGCATTTCTTTACTAGATATGATCAATTTGTCCTTATTAAAAGGCTATGTGCCACAGTCCTTTAAAGTAGCTGTAATTAAACCTCTTCTTAAAAAGCCCACTCTTGATCCAGGGGTTCTGTCAAATTATAGACCTATATCTAACCCTCCTTTTCTCTCTAAGATCCTTGAGAAAGCAGTTGCCAATCAGTTGTGTGACTTTCTACACAACAATAAGCTGTTTGAGGATTTTCAGTCAGGATTTAGAATCATAGCACAGAGACAGCACTAGTGAAAGTTACAAATTACCTTCTAATTGCATCTGACAAAGGACTTGTCTCTGTACTTGTCTTATTAGATCTTAGTGCCGCATTTGATACCATTGACCATCACATTCTATTACAGAGACTAGAACATTTGATTGGCATTAAGGGCACTGCACTAAGCTGGTTTAAATCCTATTTATCAGATCGATATCAGTTTGTACATGTTAATGATGAATCCTCTATGCATGCCAAAGTTAGTCACGGAGTTCCACAAGGTTCTGTGCTTGGACCAATTCTGTTCACCTTGTATATGCTTCCTTTGGGCAATATTATTAGGAAGCACACCATAAATTTTCATTGTTATGCAGATGATACCCAATTATATTTATCGATCAAGCCAGATGAAACCAATCAATTAGCTAAACTTCAAGCATGCCTTAAGGACATAAAAACCTGGATGACCTGCAATTTTCTGATGTTAAACTCAGACAAAACTGAAGTTATTGTACTTGGCCCCGAACACCTTCGAAACACATTATGTAAAGATCTAGTTTCTCTAGATGGCATTGCCCTGGCCTCCAGCGACACCGTAAGGAATCTTGGAGTTATCTTTGATCAGGATATGTCCTTTAACTCCCACATAAAACAAACCTCAAGAACTGCCTTTTCTCATTTACGTAACATTGCAAAAATCAGGCACATCCTGTCTCAAACAGATGCAGAAAAACTAGTCCATGCATTTGTTACGTCTAGGCTGGACTATTGCAACTCTCTACTATCAGGCTGCCCCAATAAGTCCTTTAAGACTCTCCAGCTGATCCAGAATGCTGCGGCACGTTTACTGACAAGAACCAGGAAAAGAGATCATATCTCTCCAATATTAGCTTCTCTTCACTGGCTCCCTGTAAAATCCAGAATAGAATTTAAAATCCTTCTCCTTACCTTCAAAGCCCTAAATGGTCAGGCACTATCATATCTTAAAGAGCTCATAGTACCCTATTACCCCACTAGAGCACTGCGCTCCCAGAATGCAGGGTTCCTTCTGGTTCCTAGAGTCTCTAAAAGTAGAATGGGGGCCAGAGCCATCAGCTATCAAGCTCCTCTCCTGTGG
>VMKM01003436.1:0-36757 GCA_008360985.2 Macquaria ambigua | reverse complement strand
GTGTTCATAAGGACTGTGGGCAGACAAGAGAATAATGTGTAAATGAGTGAGAAGGACGGGGAGTAAAGGTTATTTATAGATGAGTGGTGACAACAGAAAGTCTATTTTTAGGCCTGTTGTGATCTTCAAACTGCCACATGCAGGGGCGTCTCTCTGTTGTCCACCTGCTGTTATACTATACTTTGTGATTGGGGAGATGGGGGGGGGGGGCACCTCCTGCAAACCAGCAGGTTAGGATTCAAAGGAAAGAGATGTTTTTCTCCGTTGCCGCCTCACATTGCCACCAATTCATAACAGGGGGATTATTGCCAACTTCTCAAGAACAAAAACACCAGTATGAAAAACGTTTTGAGCATCCTGAAAGGGATCAGCAGGAGGATTCATCTCCTGCTTTGTGGTCTGATGCTCTGCTTCCTCCCCGGTGGTAATGTCACAGGAGTGGATGATGTTTGGCAGTGTCTTCACACCCAACAGCTATCTGTAGGAACAAGTGAATAGTGTCTCACTCACAGAACATCGTGCCTTAAAGCACATTTTGTGGGTTCTTCTTTGAGAGCTGTGTGTGTGTGTGTGTTTTCAATATGTAATTTGGAATCGGCTCCTCGAGTAGTGTTGAACTAAGGGAAACACTGTGATAAGTGTGTGATAAGTTTTCAATATATTCAGCATGAAAACTTTGTTTGGTGTTTACGTATTTTACGAATAAAAGTAAGCTCAAAAGGAAGTTTCAAGTATACAAAAGCAGTATACTATTTGGGACTGTCATAGAGATCAACTCTGAAACAAAGCACTTTAAAATTCAGTCTACTTTGGCTCTTGAAGTTAAATAACATGGTAATTATAATCCACAAATCTGCAGTACCTTCTTCCTGCCACAAGGTGGTGCACTCTGACTGCATCCTGCCTCCCTCTAGGTGCTGGCTGCTTAAAAAAGGTTAAGTGGTCCTGCTTTAACAAGGGCAAAAATGTGACAAGGTGCTTTAGTGTGCTTTCAGCTAAGGGTGTAAATCTAAGTGTTTACATTAGTCCCTGTGCCCACATGATGCCAAGCTGAAAGCCAACGTTCCCCCATTTTCCCCCTAATTACAATTAACCCCTTTATCTGTCTCACTGTCTCCCTCTCGCTTGTTAACACACACACATACACCATCTGTCACTTTGGCACTGCCAGGTGCTCCAAACATACTGTAAGCTTTCATTAAAGGTCTCCATTGCACTTAGTCATTTCTGTTTATTCTCATGAATGAGATAGAACTTGTGTGTGTGCAAAAGAGGCCTTTTCCTGCAGAGAGAGCATGTTGTGTATGTTGCACCTGTGACGTGAGTCAGTTTTCAGTTATTTATCCTGTCAGATGGCTCAGATAGTGTGTGTGTGCGTGTGTGTGTGTGTGTGTGCGCACCCCTGGAGGTCATGTTACTGTCAGGATTATTTACTGGAAGGACTCTATAGTAACCAACACAAGCAGAGTGTCATTAACACCCAGGGCCGACAGGTGAGGTTCACTCTCTAGATGATCTGCTGTTTGTTGGTAACCTACCTCTAGTTACAATACTTAAAGTGATGCTGCCAATAATAACATGCATTTTTAAATTAAATAGAGGCAAGGAATTAAGATGCACTCAGACCCCAATATAGAAATAAAGCCAAAACCAATTACATCATTTCTGAATAGGAGGAAAGCCAAGAAGACCAAAAAGAAAGATAATTAACCATTAAAGTTAATGAAAAAAGATAGATATGATTCTTGCAAAAAAACATGTTTGCCCAATTAAACATTTTATACAGATAGCAGAGGATGGCTTGGTTGACACAATATTAAAAGTTTACAAAAGCATGCACATCCAAACGCAATGAATGCTAGGTGCTGGACAGAAGTCCATGTGAAAAACTGAGGAAATAGAGTCTGCACACTAGATAATGCTCCTGTGAACATTTATTAGCAGGCCTATACCACCATGTGACGTTTCGGGCACAAGCCCTTCTTCAGACATGAAACTAATGCAGAGACACACCTTACAAGTACCTGTCCAAAGGGGTCACCTGATTACAGAAGAAAAAGAAATACATGAAGTAGTGAACCCTGTAAGTATAATTCATATGTACAATATATTCTAAACCACCTACATATACCATAACAGACTCATCAGGTAAATAAACCGTAGAAATATATAGTAGAAATTCACAATAAGTCCCCAGAAAATACACCATATACACATAAATACACCCAAGAACTGGACAAAGTTCCATAGTACACTTATCTGTCAGGTCAAAGACCTTGTACTGGAGACTGACCAGAGAGAGAGTCACTACAGAAATGCAAGTCTAAGTCTCATTTAACCCTTTTAGAGCCATCGTGTCCAAGGTGTAGATCCAAAACGCTTCTCTTTTTAGTAACAGTGAGTTAGTATCACCTCCACGACGGGGATGTTTCAGCATTACCTGAGAGAAGAAACGTTGTGAGCAGCTTGTGTGAAATGCACTGCCACTGAGTTTCTAATATCATGGTTTCAAACGTTGGATCTGTGCTCAGAAATTCTTGTTTTAAGTGGTCTGGTAGTTTTTCCGATGTAGGCCGGGCCACATGGGCATTTGAGCATATAGATCACATTATTGGTGTTGCTTGTTATGTGATTGAAGGTAGTGGCTTTGTGTGTGAAGTTGCATTGTGGGCAATTACCACATCTGTAATTGCCGTGAGGAGTAGTCTGAAAAAAATGGGTCTGGGTCAGTGGTGGAAGGTCGGCTCTCATCTCTCTGGTCAGTCTCCTCTACTTACCAGTTACCAGTAGTAGTAGTTTATGATTGCTCTGATGTTGATGTTGACATTATATCCTCAGCTTGTGTTATATGTGTTTGGTTATATACCCTTTTTTGCTGTGTCTCTCCATTGCTATGGTATTGTTTCATTGCCATTCAATATTACCACCTTTTTAGATTTAGCAGAGGCGCCTCTAACTTAGTCAAGTTACATTTTCCTTTTTCTGTTTTCTTCTTGTTATTGCATGACATCATGATGGTTCATACCTGATGCTCTAGTCATGTGATATTTAAGTTGCTCTGATTAAGCTCTAGGTACTGTACAAGGTCTTTGACCTGACAGATAAGTGTACTATGGAACTTTGTCCAGTTCTTGGGTGTATTTATGTGTATATGGTGTATTTTCTGGGGACTTTATTGTGCTTTTCTACTATTCGTTACATGTTTTACTAACATGCTGAGTATATTTTTCTCCTCTCTGTATGCCAAAATGTATGACGGTTTATTTACCTGATGAGTCTGTTATGGTATATTTAGGTGGTTTAGAATATATTGTATATATGAATTATACTTACAGGGTTCACTACTTTATGTATTTATTTTTCTTCTGTAATCACATGACCTGTCAGGTGACCCCTTTGGACAGGTACTTGTAAGGTGTGTCTCTGCATTAGTTTCATGTCTGAAGAAGGGCTTGTGCCCGAAACGTCACATGGTGGTATAGCCCTGCTAATAAATGTTTGTGGGAGCATTATCTAGTGTGCGGACTAAGTTTATTTCCTGTTTCACACAATATTAAAACATTTGCAGACTGAACCCTTTACAGTTTGGAAATAATAAATTAATTAACTTCTCAAAGTTGGTATTTGTTCTTCCATGACCTCTTCATTTTGTGACATGATGCATCCTGTATGTATACTCTCCATGCATGCATGTCAGAATAAATGAAACCTAATTTCTATAAAAGACTTTGCACATGTGATACCGTTAAAGTTTGTACCATTTCCTGTACAAATTATTTGTAGGAATGTTATGTAAAGCCAATTCTTCTGGCCTGGTTGGACTGGGTGAAGTGCTTTGAAGTACTCCCACTCACAGGAAGACACGCCTTTTGTAAGGATTTAAACTCTCCTCACTTATGTTATTTCCTAACACATACACAGCATTTCATAAGACCTGTGCTCAAATATGGGCATATCCTTTCATCCATTCGCTTTCCTGTCAGACAGGTAAGGGAGAATAGGAATGGATATGACTTCCTTTGTGTGTTCTCAACAAGTCCTGAATACAAACATGTTGACAGTGAGCTGTGTGTTTTTAAACGAATTGGAGGAAAGTTTAAGATGCAGCAGAAGCGTGCATTTCATCTTAAAGGCTCCATCGACAAATGAATCATTCATATTATTGTCAATCAATGTGTGTGTGTGTGTGTGTGTGTGTGTGTGTGTGTGAGTGGGCCGGAGAAACAGTGTCACTTTGATGGATTCTTAAGCGCCCTTTATGAGTCTATGGGGAAGTTTGCTGGCATCCCAAACAAAGGCCAGTGTGTGTGCTTCCTCACTGAGGCCTAGTCGGAACTCTGGAAAGGAGCTCGACACCTGTGGCGTAGGGGTTCGCATCCACAAGTGTCTGTGCTCACACATGTTGGTGTTTGAGAGGAGAAACTGCACCCCTCTTTGTCGCCTCTAAAGTCCTCGGGCCCCAAAGTTTTTGTCTGACGCCACACTACGTTTCTCTGTTTAAAACAAGCAGAAACAGGTGTCTGAGAGATGCGCAATTGCTGCCTGTCTGCTTGTCCACAGTCTCAGTGTCTCCTCAGTCGCTGAAATCAGGTACCTCATTCACACTCTGTCAAATTGACTAAAGTTTAAAGAGCGGCAAGGCTTTGTTTGACTCTGATTTATAGTCATTTTCTCTGGTGCACGGTGGAACAAGGCCTCACATTTTGTCCAGGAACGGTTCTCGTACAGTGGCTCCTTGTGCAGTTACCTCTCTTAACTGTAACAAATAGGCAATGTTCTCCCTCCACAGGCTTCTTATTGGAAAACTAGACAGTTATCTGATTGTGTGGAACCTTTTTTTTTTTTCTCACAAGGAGCAATCGGCCTCAGAATCTGCAATTCAGACATTTCATAGTGACTCCATTTGGAAAAAATGATTACATCTCTGTGTACACACATCCCTACATGTTGAGGACTTTACCACAGTAGAGTTTTGTTTGACATTTTCTACTTTGACATGCGACCTTGCGGCACAGTTTACACACTTTGGCCAAGCACCTTTCTGTGTATTATCCTGTATTGATACTTCTTCTGTGGAGACTATGGACGTAAACTTGATTTTAACTCCAAAGTAAAGTTTCTAAATGTGCACAGTCCCTTTTATAATAAACAAAACTACTTGTATGAATGAGACGGGTGGCCTTAGCGACCTCAGAGTTGACCTGCCTGTGCTGAGAAATGAATAGAGCGTGAAGGGAGAGGAAGTAAAGGGAGACGAAGGGAGGATAAGGAGGAGGCAGACATCATTTTTGAAGGCATTCGGGGTGGGCTGCAGAGGAAGTGGCCTCAGTGTGACCCACAGTGTGAGTCTCTTCCTCCACCCGACATGTCTTTGAAACTGTTAGATGAACGGAGTTGTAGTGGTTGGAGGGAGGAGCAGCCATTCATGTGGTTTCTGATTAATAGTAACTCAGACCCCTTTTTGTGTGTGTGTGTGTGTGTGTGTGTCGGGGTGGGGTTTGTAAGTCAGTCTGGCTGAGTGTAAGTCAATGCGTCTGTCTGAGAGTCTGTCTGCCTCCATTCTTGATGTATTTTAACTAATAATTTCGACTTTCATGCCTTGCTATCTTAAATGTCTTGTAACCATACTGAATCTATAATCTATCTGACTTTAATCTAGTGTGTTTTCAGTTCATCTCCACTTTCCCTCTCTGCATCCTCTGTGTCTGTAAATCTGTAGATGTTTAAAAAGCAAAACCAAAGGTACTTTTGACTTTACTGTAAGTAGCATGACTGGTAATTCTGTTCCCTGTAGTCACATTGAATTCCCCATCATGCCACATCCTGAGTGACATCAGGGTTGTTTCATTTCATGGGATTCTTATCATGACCTTTTATGGGGCTTCCCTTTTTAAAAGAGGCTCTCCACACATATTACACATGAAGCTCAGTCCGCCACTTTGGTCCAGAAATATCTCTACTACTACCAGATGGATCGCCGTGAAATGTTGCACAGGTATTCCTGCTCCACAGAGGATTAAGCCTAATGACTCTGGTGATCCCCTGACTTTTCCTCTAGCGCCACCAGCAGGTTAAAGTTTAAACTTATCCTGAGAAATATTTCAACATCTACTAAAGGTTGAACAGACATTCATGATCAGCATGATGATGTAACCTTAGGACTCTGGTGATCCCATGACTTTTCCTCTAGCGCCACCATGAGGTTCACATTTGTGGCTTTGAGTGAAATATCTCAACATCTATTGGATGGATTGCCATGACATTTGGTACACACATTCATGTCTCTCAGGATGAAGCGCCACCATCAGGTCTAAATTTATTTTTCAAAAAGACTTTGGTTTATGACTAAATACCCACAAAACTGATGACACTCCCACCACCCGCATCTGTACTAGTATTTTGTGCTAATTAGCAAATGTTAGCAGGCTAAAACGGTAAACAATAGTCTTGCTAAGCATCAGCATCAAGCCCCCAGGAAGAGCGCCAGGCTTTGAAGCCAATTTGGCATAGTGGCCAAACCGTGTAATTACAACTTCCGGGTCCGTCACGTGATGCACACTGGCCCCAAGAGACTTTTTCCCATAGACTTACATTGTGAGAGAGACGTCTGTAAATCAGCGGATAATTTTTTTGAGGTACAACAACTAACCAGTATGAACACTTAAATATCCCTTATTTAAATCATTATGTCCTAAAAGTTGTAAAATGCATAAATAGCCGAATCCAGAGTTATAGAGTGACTGCCATTCATGCTCCGAGACCCATGAGACCTAGCAGTTTGGAGGCGGGGTTAAAGGAAAAGCTAGTGCGCTTGCTCTATGGGTCAAGAATGCGGAAGCTATGTGGAAGATCGGGGTAATTTTATACCCGGGAAGTCTAACTTTTTTGGCTTCATGCGCCACTGACCAGCTTTCATAGGAATGAACGGGGCCCCGCCTCCGACACTGTATCCAGTTCTCTTTATACATCCATGATCAGCATGTTAGCCATGTCATTGTCAGTATGTTAGCATGCTGACGTTAGCATTTAGCTCCGCTAGCGTGGCTGTAGTCTTTTTGTCTTTTTTAACAGAAAGCCTGCGTTACAAACACATTTAGAAGAGTGAGTGTTTAATCAAAGATTCTTCCTAATTGCATTATGGGAAACGTAGGATCCAGTCATTTTGTGAGCTTGACCCTTACTAGGAACTAAAAGTAAATAACTAAAAGATATTTTAGCCTCTGCTGCTTCAATTTTGTCCATTCTTCCTTTAATCTGTCTCTTGTCAGTCTCCCAACTATATGGAAGTCTAACACTAAATCGCTGGAGTACTCCTTTAGTTAGATCTTATATGGATAAGTGCAAATATAAATGAATCAATAAATGATTAAAAAGACCTGAACATCCGTTCTCTTCCAATCTACACGGTTGTCAGATTGGTGGGATTTTCCACATGGAACAATGCAATGAGTGCTTGAAAGTTTTAACAATAACAGGAAAGTCAACTTCAAGCAAACTCTTAAGACCTATTTACAACTTTTTTTGTCTGTGAACAACATAACACAAAGTTCTATTGCTTTCAGTCCTGTTTCGAGTCCCATTCTTTCTGATCTTGGCCCTTTGTTCTGACCTTGTCCCTCTTCCCGCTCAGCACTGAAGGCCTTCAACTCATGTCATAAAGCGTGTCATAAAACCAGTCACCTGGCCTTGGAAACAGTAGCACAGTAAATGCTTGCAGAGTTTATTTAATGTCATGAATGTGCATTTGTCACAGTGACTGTTGCATTTTTCTATCCGTAACTTGAGGAATTAAGACATCAGCAGTATTCCTTTTCTTTTACAGACACTTTCCACCAACTTGTTCCTGTTTTTTAAGTGTGTCTGCACACATGGGTTACTGCTCCTGCAACTTGTCTCGAGTGGTCACGTGCAGTAATCTCATGCCTGTCATTCCTCTCCTTGTTTGTTCAGAAATGTCCCTTCTTGCTCGCAGATAAACTTGATCGTTGGGTCCTGAACTATATGCAGTCGTTGCTATAGATAAAGACACTATGAGGCCATGTGACTTATCACTCATCACTCCTGAAGTTATCGCACACTTCCTGTAGGTTGAAGAAAGACTCAGGTGTTTTAGAGTTGCTTCTTTTCAGGATTGTGTGGCTTCTTTAAGATATATGAGAAAAGTGTGTTTTATTGTTCAAAATAGACCAATGATCTGTCTTGGGGTAGTTTATGACTCTTAAACTATTTGAACTAAATGGAAGGTGTTTGAGGTTTCAACCCCTGTATCTTATCTAAGTTCGGTACTGAGATGGTGACTCACAAGTAAAGGAAACTGCTCAGACTCGGGAAAGAAAACGATACCTACACTGTCCCAGCCGGCCTGTTGAACTCTGACCTGTGAGGGTGAAGGTCAGCAGTTTGTAGGCAAATAAATTATTTCGCCCTCAGAGCGACACATTAGAGTAAGCACAGCTTCTCAAATATCTGCTGATTTAATGAGGTGGTGCCAAATCATTGACTAATGTCTCGTGCAACAGGAGTTATGAGCGCTCTGGAATGTGGATGCAGTTTCAATTAGCCTATGCTTTATTTGCATTTATAAGTGGTAGGTGTTGTTGCAATACCAAACATCTGACAAACTGTAATAATAACATAGTTATAAAACAGAATGTATGTGTATATGAATGCACAAATCTACTCATACAGACACACTTGCAACTATACCTATACCTTTATTATTCTATGTACAAGGTTTTATAAGGCTGTCATGAGAGAGCTGTGTCCTGCCTGACTCAGTTTATTAAGGATGTTTCTGTGTTTTCGCCTAGCAAGAAACCGACTTCTTCTGAGTACAGTAGGGTTGCAACTAATGATAACTGTCATGATCGATTAATCCGTCAATAATCTTCTTAATTAAACGATTAAATGTCTGGTCTATGAAATATGAGAAAATAAGGCCCATCACAATTTCCCATAACCCAAAATGACATCTTCAAATCAGTTGAAAATCCATACGGTGTAGGTTTTGATTTATAGTTATAGTTCAGCGTTGGTTTCCCCCCTTTGGCAACACCACGGCGACATTAGATGGACGTATGATACGTGATCCAGCTGTATTGTGCTTTCATTATATTCTTCACAGTAACTGAGTTTACATTCTTTCATTCACTTCGTGATATAGAGCGCCAACGGGAAGGTTTGCTTTGTCTCATCACTAAATAGGAGAGTATTGCCTGCACTCGCCAGGTTCACGCTCTGGTTTTTCTAGACTTGTGTTGCTGAAAAGGAGAAAGTTACTGAGCCTTTCTTCAACGTGCTTAACGTTGCCTTCATTCTCAACAGTCTCCACTGGCAGCTGAAGCTTGTAGGAGAAAACACAAGCAGGGCCAAGCTGACCAATCACAGCTCTTGTGGTTTCCACATGGTGTCTCTGCAGCTTCTGTAGGCCTGACAGGGATTTAGATTTTTCACGAGGCACACAACAGCTACAGTGGCTCCACGTAGGCTCCAAAGCTATGCTGTAATCCCTTAACGCAGAACTATAAATCTATTTTAAGGGCATTCTGGTGCTTTCAGAGGGGTTGTTCTTAATATCCAGTTCTGATAGAAATGCTTTATGATAGTGTGAGTCAATGAGCCAAGGGACTCCACTGCTTTGTGTCTCGGGGATCCTCCTAATTCAGCTCTGCATGGGACATTCCTGTGGATATCCCAAACAGGAGTTTTAGTGAATTCAATGTGGAATTTCACCACTATATGAAATGAAAAGTGAATTTTTGTTGAACTTTTCTGATGGTATAGAAAACTTTGTTTGCTTTCCCTCTCTCTCGCTCTCACGCTCTCGCTCTCTCTGTCTCTCGCTCTTGCTCTCTCTCTCGTCTAACCCTCCTGACAGAGGAAATCATGCAGCCTGCATTTTTCCACCGCTAATCCCTTTGTCCTGTTTAACAGGGTTGGTAGCTGCTATTGATTTCAGAGCTGACTGATTTCAGAGTATTTGTCTTAATATTCTCTTTTACCTCACTTTAGCGTTGCAGTGCAAGCCTGACTATTGCATACATTTAATCATATTGAGCAAATTCAACAAACAGACTGTGAAATGTTCTTTGTCATTAGCTTTAAATAATGTGTGTATACAAAAGACCATAAAAGGCACATACAAATTTGCACTCACAAAAATGGCCTTTGCACCTTCTGAATCACACACACACACACACACACACACACATGCAATGTTTGTCTCACACACCCCATCCCCATTTATATCACCCTCTGACTAATCCCATTTCCTCTTTACTTGAAAAACAAACTCTCCTTTACGACCTTTACGTTGTTTTCTAATGAGCTGTGTGACGTCCATGCCCTTATCTATTATTCCATCCATGCACGCTGTCCTTTAACCCTTTCTACTTCAGCTCCAGCAGCCAGGAGGAGGGGCTGCCAGCTAGCAACACTACAGACCTCTGGCTTCCTCTATTCCACCTTCGCTGCAGTAGTAACGTGCATGTGGTCGGACCAGCTCAGGGGTGGAGGCTGGAAAGACTGAATGCGTTTATTTATTGTTCCATATAGGCAGGGCAGTGTTGGGTGAGAGATTGAGATCCATTGTGTAGTATCTCCCTGCCTTCGTCATGAATAGTAGCTTTCAGAGGCAAGAGGGACTGAGACGATAGGCAAAGCACTCACAATAGCTTTAAGTTTTATGGTGTTCCTGTCGCCGGCAGCAGATTTCTGGCATGCGACCAAATGCAACATACATACAGCTGCACAGCTTGCTTTCTCCAGCTGAACTCTCTCTCTCTCTCCCTCACACACACACACACACACACACACACACACACACACACACACACACAAACTCTTATCTCGCTCTCTCTCAGTCACAAGCACACGTCTTTTTTCTACAGCCCTCTGCCCCACCATTCATTCCTTCCCCTGCATCCATTTCCAGCAAACTCCACTCGGCTTGCACTAAGCTTTCTTTTGTGCAGTTTTTTTTTGACAACAATGCTGTTTGTTTTCCGAGGGGCAGAGCAGAGAGACGCTGCCTGGCAGCCTCTCTGCCTAGGTCGCCCGTGTCTCCTGCATGTCACCCTCTGTGCGTCTGCAGTGACGTCTGAAGGGCATTATCTGCCATAGGCCTCTGTTTGTTTTGGGCTGCTCTGGGCTTGATAATGGCCCATTACTGGGGACCCAGAGGCTCATAGGCACCTCAGTGGAAACTGCAGAGACCTTGCTAATCTGGATGATACCCAGCTGGCATTTAGCTTGGTACTACTTAGCTACAGCTGTAGTAGTTTTTAGCTGAAACCAGCTCCTCTGTAGCCAGCAACAACACAGACCTGCTGGCTATTTTTAGTGCATACTCTAGCTGCTAATGATATCACTGAGGCGCTAGCTGACCTTTGTGTCTGTTTTTGTGTTGCCCTCTGACGTTTGGCATCCTGTGTGTAAAACCAGGAGTTGTGTCTGAATACTTGTTGAACATCAACAAAGTCTTTTACATAATTGACTCATTACCTCCTGACCTTCCCGTGGAAGGAATGCAGGGAGCTCGGTTGACAGTTACATCAACGGAAAGGAGGAACATCTCACTGTCATTGTTGTCCCCCTTTGCTCTCAATTTCAGTCATTTCTTCTTTGCGCCTCTTGCACTTTTCTCTTGTCGCATCTCTCTTGATGTCTCTGTGTTGGAAGTGTGAATTAGCCCCCTGTGGCGCAGTGCATTTTTAGCCGGATTCCTCTTAATCGTTTTGTCCACATGTTCCCTTCATGCACTACACTGTTAATTGGACTGTTGATATGAAAACATGCATCCCAGGACTGTGTTTGTTAATAATACTAAGTGTATAATGTAATGGATTGTTTTAAATGAGGGGAGAGAGAGTTGGGAATTACATGCAACAAAGGTAAACAACTAGACCACCACGATGCTCAACATGTAATGCACTGTGCTATTAAACCTGCATGACTCCCTACACTGATTATCTAGCAATGGTTCTGGGAGAAAGGGACGCAGGCCTTTAATATTAAGTAGGCGCCTCGCATATATATTTTTGAAAATAAAGCTCAAGGCGTTCAGTGTTATATTCTGGTTCTCCTAACCCCCCACCCCACCCCACCCCTCTACACCTGTTGCAGGTATCCATTAGGCCCACACTACACTTACACTGTAGTCCCCATAACATTTAAACCACACTGCACCCACATTTAGGATTACACAACTGATCATTTGCAATCTCAACAATAGGCTAACAGGCTGGCTGACCCTGCTAGCTTAAAATCTCTGACTCAGCAGTTCAGGAGCCATATTTTACCACCAGACTCACTGGTGTGTAGAGGGAGGTGAAATAAGTCAAGGACATACTTTTGGCCATTGTTTTAATGGTGTGGAAATGCGCCCGTAATTCCTCTGCAAAAGCAAGTGACCGCCCATGTGTGTTCATCCATAAATTAAACAAATTATTAGCTCGGGGAAAAAAGGACAAAGGGACAAGTTTTTGTATGAAGTGCAATGCATCTCTGCCGCACCATTACTCTGCAAGTCTAAATTAGGCAACGTTAGTTGAGTAGATGAGTGTGTGAATTGTGCCCTGTGTAGAGTGGAGCCTAATTAGAGGTTGCCCGGCTAGAGATGGTCTTATTCCGCCATGTGAATTCTCGCTTCTGCCTAATCCTTGCATACCAGAGTGTTACTTGTCCCATCTGTTATCCGTGTTATCAGTCATTATGTCAGGCACCCAGAGTCCCAGACACACATGCTGCTCGTCTTCAGTAACAGCCACTGTATGTGCAGTCAGTCGTGTTCACGCAATCCTGTTCTTAATATCATCATGTTTAAGGACACTGATTAGCTTCCTTGGCCTGCTATCTCGTGGATGTGCTTACCTTATCTTACAGGACATGCATAGCTTTGTGTTTCTGAATTGAGTTCACAATAAACTGGGCTGACTTGTAATTTCTGCAGCATAGCTTGTCAGCCATCTAGTCTGAGCTTGAAACAAGGAATCATTCATAGTGTATTTGGACAGGAATGAGCCTCAAGTAATTGCTCCTGAATTTAGGATTTAGAAATCGTGCAGAAATGAGTCCAGTCTAGTCTTCTGTCTAGACACTGTGCAACTGTGCTACAGTATGCTGGATTGTTTTTGTTTTATCCTGTCCAGCCACAGATTTTACAGGATTGTACAGTTTGCCAGATTCTGAGAAGCTACTGTATGGGGGTTGAAGTCTAACTGAAATGTGTTCATGGTGACAGAGTAAATGTTATTGTGTGTTATGTGTAGCAACACATGTTTAATCTAGACAACTTTCCATTAACTTTGCACAGTCCTGCTGCTTTTCCTGGAAACATCTGTGCGTACACAGGAAAAAATGGATGCACTGCCTTCAGCCAATCACAATGAAGCAGTCTTGCAGACCGGCATAGAGAGCACTGACTTTCCCAGTATTCCCTTTGTACTGAGTGTGCAGCCAGTGGCCTGGGCGGGGTCCTGCTGGCTTCACTTATCTCAGAGGCCATACCTGCAGCTCTGGGGTGGTGCTGTAGCTCTGTGCCTCGTCAGAGTTTCCCTTAAAGCATGCACTTGCATGCAGCTGATAAACCTAATGCTCTTGTATACATTGCCTTTACTACTCTACTTTTTTTTACATTTTTGATTAATTTCTTTTTTTTTTTTTTTGGATTAATTGATTTAATCATTTAGGCTATCTAAATAGTGGAAAATGCCCTTTACAAGTTCTGAGAGTCCAAGGTGACGTCTTCAAATGTCTTGTTTTGTCCAGCCAACAGTCCAAAACCCGAAGATATTCAGAACAGTGATATAAAACAGCAAATCCTCACATTGGAGAAGCTGCAACCAGCAAATATTTTGCATTTTTCCTTGATTTACACAACTGAAGTGACTAATCAATTATCCAAATAGTTGCTGTTGTCGTTAATTTTCTGTTGAATGACTAATTGATTAAACGATTAGTTGTTTCAGCTCTACTTTAAACTATTTTTTTTTGTGCAAGCTAAACTGGAGAAATGTCAGAGAATAAAGAGTTGTTTGCCTACTACAACTAGGCCCATCAAGGCTTAATTGATGTTAAAAAGATGTTTTGGGGGATCAGGACTTGTGATGCCCTATCTTCAGTCTCTATGGTTTCTGTTGATCCTGGTAAACAAAATTCTCATGATATTTTCTTTTAGTGTCAACTGCATGACAGTGGCAGCCAAAGAAACCAGGGCAGCCACACTTTTCTGGTGGGAAAGTACTGTCACTGGTGGTTCTCACAGAATGAAGACATGAGAGCCCACACCACCATCTCCTCCCTGCCTCACCCTTTCTCTTTCACATACCAACACACTCAGCAGCATGACTGATGACTGCGTATTGCTGAGTTTGATAAGCACGGTAACCAGGCGAGAACAGGCCAGTGTTTATAGTGAAGCAGGAGGGGACTGCGCAGTAGCAGTGATCTGATCCGATCACAGATGAACCCCAGTGCGGGGTCATGTTTTAGGTGTAGCAAGAGACGGTTTTTCATTCAGCTGGAAAAGTGCTGACTGGCAGCCGAGAGTATGAGAAGGCTACTTTTAGCTTCGCCTGCAGACTGGGAAACTCCTGCTTGCGGGGGGTGGGGGCGTGGAGGGTGGGGGTGGGGGGGTGGGCGGGGGGCTGACATGATGTGTGCGTGCGCGCAGGTACACAAGGGAGGACAACCAATATACTAGCTTGTGGCTGGGGCCCAAGTCTTTGAACTCTCTTTTGTTCAAAGCAGCAGACGTCTGTCTAGACTCCAAATATCGCCTTTCCACAATTCACTGTTATTCACTTCTCAGCTGGTACATAAAGTCAGACAGACGCCAGGCAGTACAGATTTCAGGGACTTTTTAACATGATCACCAGAAGTCTTACTGCCAATAAAATGCCAACTTTGATTTGGATTTCCACAGATAAGAAAGTCAAGTTCTTGTGCGTGATCAGTTATATATGTACAAAGACCAGCCTGGTTTCAGTAACAAGACCAAGAGCCATGCTAGCAGCTCTGTGAGGCTGTACTTAGAAACAGCTAAATGCTAACATCAGCATGCGAACTTGATCACAATGACAATGCTAACATGCAGATGTTTAGCAGGTACAATGTTCACTATGTTCACCATCTTAGTTTAGCGTGTTAGCATGCTAACATTTGCTAATTAGCAAAAAAGTGTACCTGGGGCTGATGGGAATGTCATTAGTTTTGCAGGTATTTGGTATAGATGAAAAGTCAGGGGATATCCAAATTTCCTGTAGCAAATCCCACAGCAGTCGTGTAGGTTCATAGAGAACTTTAAGTGTTTATCGTCACAGAAGCAAAATTCTAGCCTTAGTCTACATGAGTTTTACACAAGAAGACCACTCCAAGTTATTTAAGTTAATGAAGCCAGCTGTTACATCTGCAGCAAAATACTCTACAATGTCTAATGCCATTCTTCCCCAAATAGTGAACTATGGGTGCTAACTTGCTGTGTTTTTATAGTCTTACAAACCACAAAAGAGAGGGTAGAAAATGACGGACTTGGGGTGAACTAAATGGAAGGCTTTGGAGACGGAAAAAAGCACAATCTTTGCTTACCTCTCATCACTTCATGTCAAGTCTTAAGTGCAGCCAGCAATAAGCCCTAAAGCAGATTATTCCCAGCGGTGTAACTTTATTACAAAAGCTACTCTAGTCTGAAAAGCCTCAGATACTCGCTGGAGGGACCACACAGACTGTACAGTTGACAGGACTGACTCTTCTTCCAGCCTTTGATGGATGTCGTTTGTATTCGTCAGCAGCAAATTTAAGAGTTTTCTTTGGTTCTGAGCTGCAGTGTAGTAGCAGCAGTGTAAGACACACACACACACACACACAGTTTTTCATCTTTGAGTGTTGGTGTTAATGACACTGAGTCATAATGGTTCTCTGTTCTAGGCACTTTGAACACCGTGCTAATGAATCGCATGTGTGCGGGTGGATTTGTGTGTGTAAGGTAAAGCAGAGCGGGGTGGGGGGCTGCGCTGCTCTGTGCAGTAGGTGGTCCTGGCTGCTTGTGATAGGGTGGGCTGTGAAGGAGGTGGTCTTTTTCTGATCTTTGGAGGTAACTTATTTTGCAAGGCTCCTATATGTACGTGGTGGTGCTTAATGCCACACACTCATGCTCACACACATCGGTGGCCTCCTGTAGAGTTTCAGTCAGACTGGTGCTGCTGGTAGTAGCTGGCATCACATCACAGGGGCTGCACAGTTTGAGTGAGGTGACTCAGTTTGGATGGTTTGCCTGCAAAATTCACTCTCTGAGTTCCTTCTACTGCACATGCTGGGAAAACTGATTCTTCGGTGCTAGAGAGTAGTAGACTATTAATTCTGTCTTTAATGCATCTGAAATTACAGCTGTGGACGTCTCCTTTTTCCCCTGCATGTCATGTGCTATCACATGACAAATGGGGACAGCCAAAGGCATCTGGCTACTTTTCAGCATTGCAAACTTGTCAATCTGTACTGTAAAAAGGTCATTAGTATCGCATGACACAACAGTCTGTGAAATATTTGTAAAATTCCATACAGCAAAGGGAAAAACACAGTAAAGCTTAAATCATCCTGCCTCTATTTAGTCTGAACAAAGCAGCACCTTATCACTTTGATTTCAATGTAATCAATATTTTTTTAAAATTATAATAACAATGATTATTGAAAGAAAAAACATTTTAAAAAACTTGAAGCAAGCCAACCTCCATCCAAAATATGACATTATACACTTAAAGGATAATCAAACAAATATAGCTTCTAGTCAGTCACATTTAAAAAGCACATTTAAGGATCCCTTCAATATAAGTTCACAGTTTATAACGGTTTATAACAGTTTTATTATATCAGAAATGTCCTTCACATTCTTCACTGTGTGAATCTGTCAGCCAGTAAAACACTTCCACCAGGTCCGTTCTGAATGTCTGACTGGAGAAATATCAGACAATGAAGAAGAAAAAAGATCAATGTCCGTACAATAAATAGACAACAAAGATCATTTTCAAAAACCGATTCCCACTGAAATGTGTTTTCTTTTTATATTAAAAACTCATAAAACAACGTCGTCAAACCCACAACCAGTAACATTATGATAACAGCTCGCACAACCAGCAGTCGACAGCCAGCAATAAACATGCTAACAGATTAGCTCGCTAGCGGTAGTGCTAGCATGACTCCCGTCTTGCAGGTTGTAGCGGTTCCTTGAGAGTCTCCCAGTTGGCTGCAGAAGAGCATCCATTGTGTTCAGTGTCTTGCTCAAGGGCACTTCAGCAGGGCAGAGGTCTGGAGTGCTTGTGCCCAGTCTCTCCAGCTGCTCACAGTTACTCTCAGCTGATGAGGATGTGATTACTCTGCTCTGGGTTTATTTGCAGCTCTGTTCTGTGTTTAAGAATCCTGTTTCTTTTTTTTTTTTGTTGCACAAAATGAGTTGCCGTTTATGCCGTCAGCTGAGATAGCAGTGTAGCTCTTAAGTTTCCGCGGGGATGGTTTCCAAGAGGAAGGAGTTCTCCGAGCCCTGCCGTGTGAAGGCTGTTTGCACTTCTCATGTTATCTCATTATTCACTGTTGTACTTGATCAGCATCTTCTGTACTGTGTGTGCATATTGCACAATATATAAACAACGCAATCAGGTTTGCTTGGTGGCACCAGGAGGCCCAGGTTTTTACCTGGCAGGCAGCAGTGAATGATCTGCTCAGAAAAGCGTTTGACGTGGAGTACAAAGAAGTTGGTGACTAAGCCTGAGCGCCAGTTGAGGGATTGGCACAAAAGATGTGTTGTGCTGATTGCCAGTCAGCCAAGAAAGTCATTTAGTTAATTTATTGTTACAAATGACTGACCTTGCCACTGAAATGATTACTTGAAGTGATACCATCACAAATCT
The DNA here is from genome assembly GCA_008360985.2 of Macquaria ambigua. Lineage (NCBI taxonomy): Eukaryota > Metazoa > Chordata > Actinopteri > Centrarchiformes > Percichthyidae > Macquaria > Macquaria ambigua. The sequence goes on along the minus strand of VMKM01003436.1, from coordinate 18,860 downwards.
ATCTTTTGAGTGTGAAACTCCTGTGGAATTTGACAGGTAGTTGTAAAAAGTTTATTTGCTTCTTCACTTGCTTGGATTCACATTGCATCCTATAGAGACACCAGAAGTAACATTTTAATAGTTGAAAAAAGTATAAAAATGTCTAAAGCAACATCTTAAACTACTCTTGCAGCAGTGTAATGAGAATGTAGTCATTTTCTAGTGCAGCACCACGTCATTTAAAACTTAACTGATGTTACTGGCGTTCAGCCTGCAACAGTTCCATCTAAAGGCCTCCTCCACACTGCAGGAGTAAATGCCCTCACTCATCATGTATGGATAAAAGGAGTTTCACCTGAGGTGCCTCGCCTTTATGACTAAGCTGGGATTGTTTCCTTAGGAAGATTGCTCACGTTGCATTGTAATGCATGTCCCTTTTATGTCTCACTTTCATGCTATCAATAACATTTCAGCTCTTTGAGTCATCTCTGCCTGTGTCCTTTGGAGTGATTACTTATCGTTTAGATGGAAATAAAACCCTCTAATCAGGCGCTCCCCTCGCAGAAGTCAGAAAATGGAGATTTTCCTTCCCTTCCCACTTCCTGTTCCCATTTTTTTTGTGTTTATTCCTCCCTGCCTCTTTGATCCTGAAACAAATGAAGAGCAGTAAGATCCAGCTACAGCATCACAGGCTGTCTGGAGGGACTACATCCTGCAGGGTAAACGAACGGGGTGCAGACAGGGTTGAACAAAACAAACATATATATGTTGTGGTTTTCTATAAAAAGTGAATGCATGTTACTCTCAACTGTTGCATTTACTGTGCCTTCCCGTATTATCCTTTTTATTTACGTTTACTGTGACTGAGGCCTGATCGCATTTTTTTATTGAAGTTAAACATGTTTAGAATTCCAGGAAACATTATGATGATATGCAGATGGAACAAAAAGCCTATATTTAATTGCTAAAGCATGTAACAGACAGCTTCAATTGTTTTCATTTTTTAAAAGAAATAAACCTTGAGCCTAAATTTCACAATAACCTTATGAGAAACTGTAACTACTTGAAGCTTCCTGTTCTCTACTGAGAAAAGTTTTGGTGAAAGCAAGCTGTGTCTCAAGAAGGCGTGTGTGTGTTGCAGAAGCGTTAAAGGAAATATGTGTGTTTGTATGAGAAACACGGACAAATGGCAATAAAAGGAAGTAAGAGTGCAGGGGGAGTGGGGATACACTGGAGCCAGAGCTCCCACATGGACTGCAGGATATGTGCGGGCTTGTTCCCATCCAGTCTGTAAATGATTAGCAGGAAGTGGAATCACAACTCTGACCCACAGTGCAGCGCTCCAACACTTTGCTCCCACACATCAGACCCTCGGTCACATACACTCTTCAACACTGAAATCTTTACATTGCTGTAGCTTTTTGTTTAAATGTAGATACCCTGCAGATTTTCGGTCATTGTTGTAGTTTAGCGCCTATCAGCGGAGCTCGTAGTGCACACACTGAACATGTCTGGAAGCAGGGGCACTGCACTGCTAAAGAAAACGAGACAGAAAAATCTAAATCCACTGGAAATTTTCACTACATGTTTGCACAAAAACTTAAAAAAAAAAAAGAGTTTGCATAATATGCATGGGCGTGCCTCAGCTGTGTGTGTACTTGATGAAACCTTATTGCTGATGTCACTTTTGGGAACAACCCTGTAGAGGAAGAGGAAGTATCGCTGTCCCTTATTAAACCAACAGCTGTATGGTTTACAACACACTCACCTGCTGTACATGTAGTTAAATCATTTACTGACTGAATATTAATATGACACCCTTCCCTGCACAGACCGTGTTACTGGCCCATGCTCCTGTATTAGCTGCTTATTCTTTCTGTTGACTTTATCTAATACACACAGCTGCTCTGTGATCTGTTCTTTCTGTAATCTGAAGTGTGGGCTTTTCCTGCTTTAGAGACCAGCTTACAATTGTTTTTATTGTCTGTCTCCAGCTTGACCAGGAACTGTAAAGCTTGATCTTAATAGCCTTACACCCATGTTTTATCTGTTCTTAAGAAAAAAAAAAAAAGGTTTGCATCATTCTTAATTTGTCTTTGTTGTTCTTCATTACAGCGTTGTATTGTCCAGGATGTCTTCGAAGGCTCACAGTTCCAATAACATCGCCCATGCCCGGCGGACGGTGCAGCAGCTGAGAATAGAGGCGAGCATTGAGAGGATAAAGGTACAGTGCAACAACAAGCCACTTTCCGTGCATCGTCATCGACTAGTCTTGTCATTGTGGCACTAAATCCAACACATTGTCTGTTTTGTGTGATGTACCCCGTCTACCCGCTGCAGAATTTCATCCCTGCTCCAGTTTTTTGTTTCCATTTCAGCCAATTTCACATTATTTCATCCCTACTAATATATTATGAACATATAAAATAGTTGTAAGTTACACATGCTAAATGTAACTGGAGATATTATCATACAAATAAAATTCACTTTTTTAAGAAATAAAATAATGTATGCTTTTGCAGAATAACACTGAGACACTGAGAAAATATAAGGATTACTTGGCTGCTCCTGCTCTGAGCAAACGTGACTAATCATGTGATCACTTGAGCTGTGCTTTCTAACTTCTTTATAACTATAGTTGGTTCTTTAGAGCATCTAATACTTGGACGTTTGATAAATACAGCAGCTGTTTACCATTGGATTGGCTAAATGTCTTTGTCTTCCATTGTTTCTGTAGGTATCCAAGGCCTCTGCAGACCTTATGAACTACTGCAGTGAACACGCCAGAAACGACCCTCTCCTTATGGGCATCCCCGCTTCAGACAATCCCTTCAAGGACAAAAAACCCTGCACTATATTGTAGTGGATGCCACTTAGCCTTTATGTGTTTATGTTTTTTGCTTATTAATGTTGCTGTATTCTTTTTGTTGCGAGGAGGTAAGGGGGGGATTGTGATCGTATAGTATATGTTCTGTTAACAATTCAGCATCTCATCCACCCATTTTCTCAAAATCAGCCATTCATAATGAGCAAAGAAAGCCCCACTAGCCTTTACTATTCTCTGAAACTATTCACCCTGGCAGTGCCACGGTTCAGTTTGAGCTCTGACCACTAACAAGCCTTTGGCTGCATGAGTTGTGATGGGATCAGGCACATAATGTTGCTTAAATGATAATTAACAGCAGATATTAGTGATGGATTTGTTCCTTCCTATGTTAACAGTCTCATCTCCATTTGGGCTGCGACTGTTATTGTCTCTCTGGTTTGCCTTAAGTGGATTCATGCAGCCAAAGTTTCCCTTCAGTCCTTTAAAAGCACATTAGTTCTAAGATGGATAATAATGGCTCATGTGGCTTCACATGTCCTTCCCACCAGTATTTTACAGATTTTGTGCAGTTTAGATCACTGAATTCAGGGGTCAGGGTTTGCCTTGAGCTTCTCCTCAAATGTTATGATGATGTGTCTTTGATTGAGGCAGTATTGTCACTATATCTGGTGTGAAATAATATTCTGCAACCCATCCCAGCTGCAGCAGCTCTGACTGGACCACGACAATCCACACGCCTTTTTAATCCATAGTTTTCCTTTCTTGTATTTGCAGTATGATTACCATAATACAGTGTTGTCTTTGGCTGATTTAATGAACCATCATGTTGAGATAAGTTCCACATAAACATCCAAAATCTTTGCTCAGATTCAAGCCGTTGGGATAACATGACCCCAGTGCTGTGATGCTTTTGGAAATATATCAGAAGTACATGTAAAATACAGAGCTAATGAAGCGAAAATGAAAATGCTTTATCACATTAATGCAGTGCAGACATTTTTATTTGTTTAGTGTAACACTGTGTGATGAAGAACCTGGGACCAAGCCAGACCAATGATACTGAATTTCAAAACATCTAAATATGCGTCTGAATGACGCTATTTTCAGCCGTTCCTTCTGAAAACTCTCTGTGGTACGCTATTTTTAGGACGCTGACGACACGAAGCACGCCAGCGAGTGTTGCGCAACACTGTGAGCCACGCCTACTTGCTCATCACAACAAGCGTCTTAGTCGAGCGAATGTGCACAGCGTTCGTTGTCTTAAAGTGTTCTTGGCACAAGTGTTGTAGGTACAGGTGCAAGTGGTGGTGTGCATTTACGATAAAGCCACTCTCCCAAGACTGCTGTCAAATTTTTTATGTTTTTCCGTTTAAACTATAACATTTGTGTCAGTGGGGGTCTTCAATCTTCAGTCTAGTGTGTCCTTTGTGTTGTGATTCTCTGGGGGAACATATCTGCTATGGTAAATTTAACAAAAAACAGAATAGATAGCTTAAACAAAAAATGTCTTACACTCTAAAGCCTTACTTATGTTTGCCTTGTATCATGAAGAACACTCTTGATGGGAGTACTTTCTTTAAAAAACAAAAGACGTTTCTATCAAATGTTTTTATCTATGGGATGAAAGTGATTTGTAACAATATCGTGCCATCTGTTTTTGTCTACATGTCACTAGCAGAACATGTGAAATCGTGTTTCACTTACCTGGTGCTCCGCTTTTCAGCAGTTTTGGTATTGTTGCCTTCTCCAAAGGGTACTTTCAGGTCTTCAAATCAGCAAGATCTGGTGTTATTTTCCAATTGTATTTTTTATGATCATCTCTAACTGTCAGTTCTTCTTACTTGCAATAAATCATTCCTGTATGCCTCTTAAGGAAAAGTTCAGATTACCACTGCCATGTCATGATTTCTGTCCATTCAGCAACTCTGTAACGGCCTTATTGTACCATTTGATAGATTAATTTAACTGTCAGAATCTGCATTTTGATAAATGTCTTTATTAATATACCAACCTTTCTATGGAGACTTAACTGAGATTAATAAAGTGAAGCATTCCTACAGTACGGTATTGTACTAATATCTCAATAAAGATGTGTTGTGCTGCACAGTCGGAAGAACTCGTGATGACCGCTGCTCTCTTGATACCACCTTCTACCAAACCTCAGATTCACAGTATTTAATATAGAAGCCTGGTTTTGTTCTTTTATTGTTCAGATGGAACCTGGCCAGAGAGATCTGCCCTCAGTGTATCTGGGGCCACTTCCTCTCATTAGTCGTTTATTTATATCTCACTTGGGATAAGAGAGACCTCGAGCCTCTCACCGTGGCTGTCAGAAACCAGAGAACACAAGAAAGAGGGCTAAATATAGAAAGTACCAAACCCTGATTTCCGCTCTTGGAGACTAGAGTAACTATTTTGGGAAAATGTCTGCCTAGCCTGAGACTCTGTTTTCATTCTCCGTTGGTGGCCACTCGGGTCTCGCTGACCTTGTTTCTGGCCAGCTGGTGGATAAACGGCTTGTTTAATTTTCTCCTGCACACAATGGGAAGATCATGCAGGAATAAAACTCAGTGTCACCTATTGTAATAACTGCAGAAACAACTGAATTGGACACGACAGCTCTCACACTAAAAACTGACAAATGATGAAATAACATTGTCACCTATTATTTATTGTTGAGGGCTGCCTAAAATATGAATAGACTTTGCTTTCCTCTCGACGTTTTCTCACAGATTGTGCCGTTTTCCTGGAAAGATCAAATGTCACTGCAGGAAAAGCCAGGTGCGTTAGCATTGTGTCGATTGAAAGAACACCTTCATTGAACGCCAAAGATAGGGCACACAGTGAAATAAATCATAAATGCATGCTTTTTAGCTAACGTAACTAAAAAGAACCCTGTAGAGGTATTACTGTTATGCATGAATATGATACAGACTGCTTAGATATTCTCTGTAAGCATGGATGCCCCTGAAGGCGTGAAGCATGTCCCCGACCGGAGCACAGCCTCTGCAGTAATCCCAGTTTGTCATTGTGCAGCAATGTGAGAATCAAAAGGGGGCATATGGCCAGCGGCTGGCTGGCAGGCCGGCTCACTGACCATGTGCCTCACTGTGAAAATCTGTCCTGGCAGTTACAGTGTCAGTGTGTAGGAATGTGCTGATGTGGGGGAGAGGAAGGAGAGCAGAGGGTGGAGGGTGGTGGTGGGCTGACAGAGCGGGCTGCAGTGGCACCTCTGTTCCTCTGGTAGGCTCAGCTGCATGGCCCAGTTTAACTCTGTAACTGCAGATCCCCAGTGTCATATCTCATTTATATGATCCACCCAGAAGTGGTGTAAAGTAATTCCGTACATTTACTACGTCTTGTGCAATTCTGAGGCACGTGTACTTTACTTGAGTGTTTCCCATTTATGCAACTTTATACTTTTTACTTCACTACCATTGATTCTAGTTACTTTGATTCTACATTTAAAACATATGATCAACTTATTTAACACAATGTATTACGATATATGAAAGGCCCTGCATACCCACTAAGGTGCTGCTGATTATGCTTTTGATTGTGCTGCTTAGACGTATTCAGGTTGTGCAAAGCTATGCACAACTCTAGGTCACCATGTGCTAATAAGAATTCTACATTTGTACATTTAGCTAACACTTATGTACTTTTACTTGCACATTTACCAAGTATTTTTACTTTGCAGTACTGCTACTGTTAGTAAAGTAAAGGATCTGGATACTTCCTCCACCAACGTCCACAAACAAACTTTAAGGGAAATTCCACCCTAAAATGGAATGTGGATTATATTTCTACATTAACGTACAGCTCAGTTTTGAATAGAGAATTTAAATAGTGAATATTTAGATTTTAGTTGGCTGTTGGGACATTTTCCTATTGCCATCTTAAGGCTGCTTTCACATCAACCTGATTTAGGTGGAATATCTCAAACAATAAATGTGTAACCTATAATTAATAGATCATGCCCAAAACATGTCACCTGATGACTTTTGTAGCTCAGTAAGAAATATGACCTCTTGTTGAATATCAAAATTGTTTAACTTCTACAGTATACCTTCTATTTTTATGGTGGATTTTCTCTTTATTCTGCAATACTGTTATCTTAACCTGACATTTACCTTTCCCCTCACACCAAGTTCAGTGCATTGAATTCTGTATGTTTTTAATCTTTGGCACAATGAGTGAGTATAATACAGTTCTATATACATTATACCACTGCTTCGATACGCTATGTTCCCCAGGTTGCACTATATATAACAATTCAAAGTGCACCGTGACTTATCAGATCATCAAATTCCGATCTAATGTAGAAACGCATAGTGCAGCACCTTAACTTTGACCCACAATGCAGCACAGCCAGCAGGCACTAATGACAGTGTGCGAACCTCAGCAATTTTTGGTCCGGCTTCCCTGGAAGACCAAAGTGGCATTATAACACTTACATCAGACCTCCACTGCTCCGATCCTAAAATAACCTTTCCCCCTTGATTACAACAATGCCACATTACATCAGCGTCACACCCAGCAGCAGTCGCACGCCAGGCAACCATTCACACAGTGCCAACTGAAACCGCAGGAACATAGATGCTTTTTCATGGGCAGAGGAACACCTTGATCCAGTTACCAGGCATTAGCTGTTTCAACATCATAATGCATTAGTGTTTCTTTGAACTACTGTGCATCCGTAATTCTTTGGCATTATACAGACTTCATTAGTGCTGCCTGTGTGCTACCCTGTTGTCGTCATACAGTATACCTAATACACCTGGTTATGTTTAATATACTATAGTAGTTCTGACAGTTCTGAATCATCACCAGGTCCTGGGGTGCTGCTCTGTAGCCAGCACGTTGCTGTAACCATCCCTCCACCTGTGCATCCATTTTATATTCTTGCTTATCCTGTTCAGGGTTTTGAGTTTCTGGTTCACTCAACCTGCATGTCTTTGGAGGAAATCTGATTAAGAAGACCCACGCAACGGAAAAACATGCAAACGTACTGTGATACAAAATGATAATGATGACAATCTACATTAAATAACGACGGGGGCGCAGCAAAAATAAATGGTGCTATGTCGTATAATCACCTTTACTACTGATGGTATCTGCCAGATTTTATAAAGCATTTAATTTAGCACTATTAAATACTGCCACATGATCTCTCTCACATGAAAGGATGAACTGGGTTGTGCAACATCAAGCACAGCCTCTGCCTTCTCTCGTCTTGTGATCATGACTCTGCACTTTTAGAGGGGATCGCCCGCCTTACATCAACCCGGTGACATCACCGACACTCAACTCCAGAGAGATCACCTGTGTGTGCGTGTGTGTGAGTGTGTGACACAGTTGGAAAAGCAAAGGAGCGGGGGAGAGGTGGGAGGAGTTCAGACTGGCTTGCACAACAGATTGCATGCCAACGCCTTCTTACATTTTTTTTCAAGCAGTTCCAGTCATGTGCTCTTCAGTAAACTACTCCACATATTCTGGTCCCGAGGGCAGAGTCAGTTAGCTATTTGTGTCGCATGAACACATCTGATGCAACCTCTTTGTCTCAATGATACACTTCTATTGTGAATATATTGTGTAATGCAATATGTGAAATATAGTTAGTGTCCATATTCCCTCGTTAACTGTGCAGCTTGTGTGCAGTTGTCAAATGACTCTAGGAAGTCACCTGGTGAAAATGCAAACTAAACTGTCCAACAAATCACAGAGAATCTGTGAAAAGGGGACCTGTTTGGATGAATGAACATGGTCCTGCTGACCGAGGCAGAAGCCTGTGCAGAGAGAGAGCTGAGGATTATTGTTCTCTCCAGCTCAGAGATGGCACAGAGGCCACAAAGGCCAACATGACCCCTGTGATCTGCACGTGACTCCTCTTTACAACTGCTAAAGGTCAGAATTCAGCTCGGCTTTGCTAAAATTTCCAGAAATGAAAAAAAGAAACCACGTGCAGTTCTGGCTCGAAAAAAATACTTCTTTTTATTGACAGCAATACATATGTATTCAGATTTTGCAAATAGTTAAGGTAAAAAAATGAAACATAAATACACTTAAATATCATTAGAAATAACTTAAATTGTAACAAATGAATTATTTTACTTGTGGCAAAAAACCAGCTGGCATAGGAAACACTAAATACACAGAATGTCTTCACTGGATGTGTAGCCCTTCCCTTTTTAAATTATGACAATAGCAACGTCAACATTAACAATTTAAATCAAATAAGTGAAATTGCAAAAGGTCCAGTGTTTCAACAAGTGCTTTGTTTCTTCAGAGAGAGGCTGAGGCCCTGGTCCACTCAACAGCTCCATTTTCTGGTTTCTCCCCACTTTTCTGACTTGTCACAGAGGCTTTACCAAACATACATGATATAATCCTTCTGTACAGTGTCCGGCTTCACATTAAAAAGCACACACATGCTTTTCCGAATTTCCACCTCATGACGATACAAGTGCCTTGCCATCTCATTTTGGTTGCCAAGGCTGACAGACGCAACTCCAAACAGTCCCATCCAAAGTGGAGGGGAATCCATTCCCCAGCTCTTTTTTTTCTCATTTAAATACACCTCATGTAGACAGCGGGGTCTTTTTTTCTCCTCCAAATTTTTCTTTCCCCGTCAGCAGTGCTTTGGAATTTGATCTGGTGGTAATGTGTCCGTCAGGGTTCATACCACTCTTCCTGTGCAGATAAGAGTCCTTTCACAGGTTTCTGCAGCTAACAGTTCATCGTTCAGGCAGGTTGATGATGGGTACCCACTGGTCCATACAGCGGCTCTCTCTGCAGAATCGGTTCACTTTGCTCAAAGCGGGGTCCTTCCATGATGTAGAATGTGGGCTCTGAAAATATTAATAAAAAGAGAATAAATGATCTGAATGCATATGTATGGTTTACATAGCACTAAGTTGCAAATAGTCTGCGAGAACAACAAAGTATTTCCCTCTAATGAAAATCCCAAGAAGTCACATGAGGGAGGAGTCATACACATGTTTACTGAATGCACAAGAACAAGTACTGACAAGTTCTTCCTTGAATATGAGTTTCATTCACATGCTCATGTCTCAACATCTGGTATAAAATCACAACCTTACAAGATCCATGTAGGTTTAAAACATGTAGATTGATGATAAAAAAGATACTTACTGTGACCAGGACACAGTGTAGGTCCATAGGTTCACCCCCATTCTGTTTTCCACTTGCTCCTCCACCCAATATTTCTGCCAGGCGCCTGGTGTTGTTGACTCTCAGGATGTTGATGTCATTCTCGCAGCAGAAAGCCTGAATGAGAGTAAAGTGGATCTGCAGGGCCACGTCTTTCACATCTTCGTCATCGGTGGCCAGGATGCACAAAACCACATTATCAGGGTCTCTGAGGTGGAGAGGAAAAGAAAACACATACAGTCTATTTATATATCAACAAAGCACAGTATGTCCTGCTAGACGTAGGTCAAGCAGACGTGTACACGTGTATTAGAGGATGTGTGAGAGCTCTGTAACTGTCAATAGTTCAGTAACTCAGTGTTAGCCGATATAACCTTGTACTTACACATTGAGAGATTTGGCAGCCTCGTAGACTCCTACTGTAATGCAGCCCTGCGGTAACGCAGAGGTGAGGACTTCTTCCAAAGCTTTCGCCACTGAATCCATTCTGAAACACAGAGACAAATAATTTCACGCTAACGTCGTTACCACAAAAACTTTCCACCGTCCTTTTTCTGGCTACCGTTAGCTGGACTGCTAGCTAACCACCCGGTATCGGTTCAAGCAGATGTGCACAAGTTGGTTTTTCGCCACGTAAAAAGCTATCTATTATACATTTTGCGGTTGAAATCGTTTTGACAGCTGCGGGAAAGTAAAACGGCAAAGTTAGGACTGTCATGTCAAGTATTTCTGATACTTTTAGTTCACCTTTTAACCAGCGTCGTGTTAGCTAGTTATCGAAAAGTGCAGACTGTCTCGCGACATGGTCTAAACAGAAGAACAGTTAGCCGATCAAATATTGTATTTAACATCTGCCGCCGGCTGTGAGTTAGTAGTTAGAATAGAAATAGCTTTGAAATTACCTTTATCGTGCATTAATGTATTTAGTGCATGTAATGTCGCTGCACACAAACAAGAGTATGTTGGCAATAATCAGCGTAGCAGGTTGACACCGGTAACATTAAATATGCATCGACTTTATACGAGTCAAAATCCATATTATTTACCTTTCTTGAGAATAATCCCCACTTAGTTCCTCAAATGTCATGTTGTACATAAAATCCAAATCCACTTTAGAGCAAAGTGTATAGTAGCGGCGAGTTATCCTGGTATCTTCTAGACTACACACACTTTATCTTTAGTCCACTGTGCTGCAACTGAGAGATAAATCTGGCAACTTCACATTAAAACTGTCCGGGGACAATGCGAGTCAGGCGAATATTTACATAGCTGTGATCATTGGTCGTATGCAAATCTTTCGGGAGTGCTCTCAAGTGGGATTGGACAGATACACAGCAACAGGCGTGTCTGTCTCCAACCGGGTTACTACCGTAACTGCTGCTGCCTGCTGGCCTCTAACATTTGGACTAAAAATAAATATGTACTCAGTAGCCTGGCTGGCTGCAACACTCCTCTAGCCATGTTATAATAACTTATGCACAGCTGTAACGTTGATTCTACTAGCGAACATCTTTGTCCCCAAACCTTCCACACAAAGACACAACTAATTTGACTACAATAATTATTTTTGGCAATGTAAGAACAGCCTGTAAATAAACAGGAATCTACATTTGAAATATGTCGCTCAAAGTGAATTAATCTCTGTTTATTCAGCGCATTAAATAAAGTGATGAATGAATAACTTGTTGCAGAACTCACCCTCGCTGCCGGACAGGACAGGGCAGGTGTCAGGACAACTGCATGGCAACGGGACGCTTCTGGGGGAAACTGGCCTCTGATTGGTCCTCTGTGGAGCGTGCGAAAGCCCACCGAAACCGCGCGCGAGATCCAGAGGAGTGGCGCGAGAAAGACAGGGAGCATGGATCCAACCCCAACTGAACTACTGTAACATACCTGAATTATTGCTGCTTGCACTGTTTAAAACTAGGTCAGTATCATTCCTGGCTTCTACTTTTTTTTATTGCTGTTTTAATTTAGGTTTACATCTGAATACTAAAGTTACATTAATATATGATTTTGCCTGGTCCATAATAATGATGATCATGAATAAGATAAGATGAGATAGGAAAAACTTTAATGATCCCACACAGGAAAACTGAAGTGTCCCAGCAGCCGAAGGCAAAATCCTTTTAAATAAAAGTTATTATTTTAAATAACTAAAAATAGAATACTATATATATACATTATCATGTATATAAGCATGAAACATCTGTAGGTATTAAATACTATATACACCTACATAAACAGTAACTATAAAGTGTATTGAGACAAAAATAGTCACAAATAAAGTAAGGACTCAAGTTGCAATAAAAATTTAAATACAAAAAAATTCACGAGGGAATGAAATTGGGGGGAGGGTAAAGTGTCTTGTGACAAGTGATGGCAATGTTAGCAGTTTAAAATACATGTATTTGTCTTGTCTGTATCAAGACAGCTAGTTTCTGACAAGCATATTATGACAGAGTCCTTGCACAATTAACACTTGAATCAGTTTTATGTGCTTTTGCATTATGGCACTGCAGATTTATAAAGCAGTTTGAACTCTGTTTCTTCAGTAACTGGTGAACAAATCTGTATTTCTCTCAATTGTTGTAGCTCATCCTCTCAATGTGTTGTAAATTAAACCTTGTACAACTGTACTTTCAAAGTAATTTCAACAACAGCGCTCAATGTTTGATTTTATTTATATTTCCTGGTCATTGAGTGCCAGTTTTCATGATATTCTTTATAAGCATGACTCAAATTAGGAAGTTACATCTTAACTAACAATTATTTTCATTATCAATTAATTTTCTTAATTAATCAAATAGTCATTCGATTTGTATAACAGCAGAAAATAGTAAACACAAAAATCACAATTTCCCAATCTGATGTCTTATTCAGATATTCAGTTTAAAATGACAAAACACAAAAAAGCAGAAAATCCTTAGATTGGAGAAGGTGGAACCAATGAATATTTGGCATTTTTGCTTGAAAAGTGGCTTTCAGAGAAGCCAATTCATATCACTCTCATACAAAGAAATGACACAGGGAAGTGAAAGGAAGCCGTGCTGTGGACGTTATGGGATGTTGTGCTGCCCCTTGGTGGCTGCAGTCAAAACTCACTGAGAAAAGTCATGGCTGCACACTCAGACACAGCATGTCAGTGATGTATTGTACGGAGCATTAAACATGATGGAAACTCTCTCTTCAGGCACAGTGTTTGCTGTTTGGGCCCTTTGACTCTGATACAACCTGCCTGAGTCGACTCTATGTTGTCCTTCAAATCATGTCTCAAAACTCACTGTTACAGATGCTTAACGTCACTTTAATCACATATGAACCAAATTGACTACCTTAATATGATCTTTACTCTGTGGTTGTGTAAATTATACAGACTCTCTTTTTGAACCTGTCTTAATTTACATATTACCTCATGGAGGCGGAGGATGAAACTGAATATAAGATGGTCCCATCTGTTCCAGGGCGCTCCACAAGGAGGCAGCACTAGTACACCACACACACACATACACACACACACACACACACACACACACACACACACACAAGGTCGGTCACAGCCATGTTAACTTTGTGTCCTGGACAATATCAAGAAATCTGTGTACATTTTATCCATATATAAAGTTTTGGGGAAATAACTGTCCGTTCTGGTATAAATGTCAGGAGGTGTCTGAACTACATCATAACAACACCTCCCTTTGAAAGCAGCAGTTTCTCACATCAGTGTTTTGTGTTTACTGTAGTTGGATTGTAATGGAAGCAAGACATCTGAAAATCTACATGTGATGAATTAAAACCCTTATGTGTAGATATGTTGTGAAAAAAGTAAAAGCTTGTTCTTCTGCAGTACTGCTACTTCCATGGTCAATGCTACAGTACTTAATTAAACTTATTGTTGTTGCAAAAATGACCAACATACACACCTCCCATAAATTATTGGCCATTTTAGCTATCTGTTCAAAATGCTATAAGTGCACTGATATTTACACCCGTCTCCAAAGTCAACCAACAATAGATTTAGTGGATCCTTTCCCCAATGACAATAATGCAACGCAAATAAAAGAAATACATACAAAATATAAAGATGAAATAGCAGTGATTGCATGTAGTTGTGAGCCTCGGCCACACTGCCTCACATGGTATCGTCTGTGTCGTCACATCCCAGCGTTGGTGTTTTCATTCGGGCAAGGCTCCATCAAAACTGGACCTTCATTCCCTTTTAAAGCACACAACTCTGCGTGTGCCTGAGCTGTTTCATGCCCGTGAGTCCTGTTTGGTGATGCACCGATCTGGTTTGTTGGAGAACACAAAACTTTCAGCCTCTGTGAGGAGGGAGGGAAACACAAATGATGATTTATTCATCAGTTTTAAATTCATATTAGTTTTTTACATTATTACACCGTGTACACTGTGACGATTCTATAAAGGCTTTAATAATAATACAAATATTTTTTGGGCTATTTCACAGTTATTTGCATAAACATTAGAGGTTACTCCAGTTTGTCCATGTGGTTACAGATCTCATAATTGGAAGACAGAGACTGTGTGAAACACCCAACAAAATGCCAAAATAAACTGTGGTGTAACTAATTACATGAATACCGGCTGCATAGTGTTACTCATACTGCTGTAAACTAAATGGAGCCATTGTTAAAGTTATTTGATACACCTGTGCTTTTGCTGCCAGTGAAATGTGTGCTGTAAATAAACCAAGCCTTTATTTTTGCAAACTTGTGTCACATGCTGTAGTCGGACTCAGCCGACCACAGACAGGAGTAACTGGTAAATCAATAACATGGCTTGAAAAAAGAATGGCTCAGTAGACAGTTAAGGATGAGGAAGACAAAACGAAGAAAAAGAAGAAAGCTCACAGTGTCTCCCACACCACAGCACATTGGTTTCACAGGACATCACCTGTCTCAGAGTGCCGGGTGTTACTGCCACAACGTAAAGCACCCACAGAGGAATAAAGAGAGTTGAGGAGATAGCAAAGAATATTCCAAGAGCATAACCCCACCAGGGGTACTGGTAGGTGTTGTACTTGAGTGGTGTAAACTTGATCAGAGAGAGGAGCAGTGTGCACTGTGGAGAGAAATAATATGATCAAGAATTATTAATATATGATCTATATATGTATGTTAAGTGTTATTCACAAAAACATTTTGTTAAAAACATGTTTTGAACTTCAAAAAAGAACACCCTCACATATTATCTAGAATATGGAAATACAAATAGTTTACTCACTGTGCAGACGGCCGGTGTGATGAATTTCCAGCAATACTTCATATAAGGTGACGGACGGTAACCAATCATGTCTTTAATGTTGTCATAGTAACGATCAGCACCTTGGACACAGATAGAGGTGTTAAGCTGGGGATTTTAGCCAGGCTTGTTCCAGAGGTTAAACACAATATCATGAACAACCATGCAATATAATCTAATTCAATACAATACTAAGCCCTGCAACAAACACTAACTTCGTAAAGTTTATTTTGGTCAACTTTTGATGATGTCACAGATGTATGGATTCAACTCTGGTAATATCTGAGGCCCCTGTCTTAAAAAGGGTTGGATCAAGTGGAATTTATATCTTCACATCATACCCTCAACACTTCTTCTCTTTAGCAATGAAATATTTAATATAATATCTTTCATTTGAATAGATTCTTGAATTTTAAAGAATCTGTGTGCTTACCGTACACCCATCCTATACAGACAGACTCAACAACGGCAAAAAACATTAGGGGCATTCCGTTGGAGGCATAATAGTCAAACAGCAGAAATATATAAAGTCCCCCCTACAGAGACAAGACACAAATATTAATGGAAAGATGTACAAAAAGCAGTGTCTGTACAATGGGAAAACTGACTTTGTAAGCTTACTGGCCTAATTATACACACTAATAATAATACAGTGATAAAATACACAAATGCCTCACCTCAGTGACCATCAGAAGGCCAACAAGGAAACACACAACACAGACGGCAAGCAGAAGGAGTTTACGTCTATGTCCAGTATGGAAGAATGGAAACATATCTGATATGGATGTGACCAGGCTCTCCAGATACACAAACTATAACACAGATCATTTTCTCTCATGATGGTGTTTTCATATCGCAACTTCATTCAATTTTCAAAAAAAGGTATTAGTAAAGAAAAAGTTGTTCTAGAAAGAGTAGCAATTGAGTGTTATACCCGTCAGTTATTGTATTAAATGTACATTGGAAATGGATATTAAAACAGTAATATATTGCAACTCTAATTTTGTAGCTAAATCCCACCTGACTGTCCACGCCAAGCAAGATAATCATGATGAAGAAGAATGAAGCCCACAGCTGGGGAACAGGCATCAAGGCTATGGCGCTAGGATAGGCAATGAATGCCAGACCTGGGCCTGCAATTGGATCAGTTCACATGGCAGTAAAATGCTCAGGTTTAATATTTGCGTATGTTACAGCTGATTCCCATATGTGCAGGGCATTGCAGTCGTAATTTAAAATCACTGCATGTACTTTAGCATATTTCAGTTGTTTGGTAGGCTTGTTAAAAAAAAGCTAAAACCTGTATCATTTTGCCAAATCCTATGTCTTTGTCTCATACCACCTCATAGGAAAATTCAGAAGAAATAATAATACACCCTAAAGAATAAAATCCACAATTTAAAGTAACAAATTCAGTCCAAATGATATTCAAAAATCCAATACCTGACTCAGCCACTACAGAAAGATCCACACCCAGTTTGTTTGCCATGAAGCCAAGTACAGAGAACACTGCGAAGCCAGCCACGAAGCTGGTTAAACTGTTCAACAGACATAGGAAGAAAGTGTCTCTGCAAACACAAGGATATGCACTGTATTAAAAGCCATGCGGACAACACAAGATATGTACTGCAGATATGAGGCAAACAAAGAATAGAGAACATGTTGTCCATACTTGTAGCAGTTGTTGTTATATTTGTTGTAGCTTCCCAAAACTTGTAAACATCCTGCACAAAGGGAATATGAGGCCAAAATCTGACTGCCAGCATCCATCCACACCTAAAATATCCACAAAATAATCGTAAACAGCTGATATGTTTCATTTCAGTTTTGCTGATCATTTTGTTGTTTTGAACCCCTAAGCCATGGGGGGCACACCTAATAAAGGCTTTTCAACTTTTGTACTTTAATGAGGCAGAGTGCCTTGACTTTTTTAGGAATTCTTGAAGACACTGATTACCTACCCCTATTGCCCTATTAGAAAAGTCTGAGTACTTTCAAATAAAATGCATAAAAATGCATCCATTTGTGTGGTCTGTTTTGAATTTGTCTGATCCTGCTAAGTTGGCTTTATGTAACAGCTTGATCCTGAACAGGTTTGTGAGGTTCACTGAAGCCCAGCTTTTCACAATAAGCTGTACTTGCCTTAGTCTCCATTATAGACCTCTTAGGTCATACATTACAAAGACATCTGCAGATGAATGAGGAGTGTATTTGCTCTATATGCTGACAACACAGTTGTACCTGAGTATCGGTGAGCCGTGCTGGGTCAGGATAGAGGTAAAATATAACACCATCTAAAGCCCCAGGCAGAGTGAGTCCTCGGACCAGCAGCACAGACATCATCACATAGGGGAAAGTGGCAGTGAAATACACCACCTGACAACAAGAAGGAAATTACTTGGCTTTGAAATCCTTGAAATGGTGTATGCATATGAGAACATTACAGTGCAGGCTCCCTGACCAACCTTTCCTGAACACTTGACTCCCTTCCAGACACAGAAGTAACAGATGATCCAGCTCAGCAGGAGACACCCTGCCAGGTCCCAGCGGATACTACCCACATCCTCAATTCTTCCAGACAAACCCAAGATTCTTCTCCTGAACACAGGATGGTTTAATCAGGAATGTTCTACTTTGTTTCATGCAAAAATATGTATCCAACCCTGGAATTAAGTTCATATTGGTCCTATGTCAATGATAAGTTTCAGAGCAGAAAGTAACTTTCATGTAGTACAGCAATAGTCATTTACATAAGAGGTGATTTTGACCAAAGCGTTGTGGGCTGACAGACAGACAGAGAGGGGCATGGATGGACCCAAACATTGCCATCTCTAGAGCCACGCAGCTAGTTCGGCTAAAAACATATAGTCATTGAACATAGCGTTTGGTCACTGTGTTGATTTACTTGTAGACTAATTGTCATAACTTACTGCCAAAATTCTTTGACGGGAGATGTTGCATTACCAGAGATATGGCCAGCTGATGTAGAATTCTGCCCATAATCAAAACAGTCATCTTAAAAAGAGAAAAATACCACAGATAAAACATCTGCATTTAAATGTCTGTATTGATCGACACGGCCGACTAGGGTCATATTAGGAACATAATCTCAAATGTATCCATTATAGAATTTATTGAAAACACAGGTTGTACCATTACTTTATAGTTCTGTGTCACAGACTGTCTGTTCTGTGGGAATACTGCAGCGTGTGTGTGTACCTGTGTTCCAGGTGTTGTTACAGCTGCCCCAGGGGAGTTCAGCGTTGAAGGAAGAGAAGAGGTAGAGGAAGGCCCAAGCCAGGATGACAATGTAATGAACTAAGGAGTAAAAAATAGCCACCTGGGTGCCATAGCCCAAACCTAATGGTAAAAATATATCAGCATTGAGTAGATTACTCATGAAACAGCATAGGTTTCTAAATATTGCATGAATAAATATATTTGAGTTATAATGTTACACATCTGAAAATAACTCTCAATGTAACAACCTTTAGCAAGGAGACATATATTCTTCCAACATGTGATTCCTCCCTCACGACTCAACTGCCCCAAAGACGTCTCAGCAAAGAAGAGAGGGATCCCGCAGGTGGACAAGAATATAACATACGGGACCAGGAAA